>OU015503.1:52511280-52528780 GCA_907164885.2 Dolomedes plantarius
ATGTGAATATTGACAGTAAATTCTATGTCTGAATTTAGGGTATGGAAGGTATCTTATGAATGAAAATTGCTACCCTGCATACCAAAGAAATGCACATGGACATTATAAATAAAGAAAATAACATGTTATTTTAAAATTTTAACGACGTAAAATATTTTAAGTGCATTGAAACAAAATTTTAATCATAACTAATTGAGATTATTGCACTTGTATAACGTACCGAAGTTTCAAAAGAATCCATTCAAAATCACAGGAAATGTTGAAAGTCCACTGCCCTTTTAAAAAAGGACGGAAAATCAATTTGGCATTTTCTCCTTCTTTTACGCATCACAGGGTTCTATTCAGCTTTTATGCATTCTTTTATTTGTCATAAATTAAAAAAAATTTAAATAATTCAGTAAATCAGCGTTCTTTTTCTAAACACATCTTTCTGCAACACTCTTTTCTTTTCAGGAGAATTTTTTCGACGTTTTTAAAGATATGTATTGATTTTTGTTCATATATATGTTACCGTAAAAGACCGAAATCTGGAGAATGTCGACATTCTCCGGTGAATGCCAACATTCACATAGTCGCTTGGTGTACGTCCGAAATAATTGCTAAATATCCTTATTTCTCACTTACATCGGCAAATGTCGACATTCACCATTCACTGATGGTGAATGTTGAATAAAAATACTTTTTTACGTTTTTAAATCATACTTTATTATTAAAACATATTATGATATATGTCATAATAGGAGAAAGCTTAAGTAACAGCACATGTAAATAAACTGTTGAACTTAAAACGAACAGTACAATCTAAACGAGAAAAGAAAATAACATCAATAATAAACTTAATTATGTTATTGACGTTATACAATTTTATTTATTGCAAAAACTTAAACTGCTATGTCCCTTGCTTTTACAATGCAGTTGTGAAAGCAAGGAACTTTTGAACTGCACAAGAGTCCCTTGCTTTTACAACTGCATTTAGTCGTGGAATACTCTTTTTTTCAACTTCTCGAATTACACTGGTGTAAGAAATTAAGAGAATTTGCAGACTTGGTCGATTATCTCTAGAACTACTGTACCGATTTTAATGAAATTTGATATGTACATACATTGATACAATACAAAACAAATAACCATTCGATAATTCTAATACACACGCATGATCGTGCGTAACAATCGTTTGAGTCGGAAGGTATGAAACAGCGGTTGCAGAATAAACAAAAAATGGGTTAATAGATGGGTTAATAGGGGGTATGGTCCCCTCTTACAGATATACATGTCTCGCAGCGTGATTTCATACTTGAAATAAGGCAGTTTATCATTTCCTGTGGTAATTGGTCCCACTCGTTCAGCAACGCTGTTTTCATTCCCTGGATGGTTCTCGGAGGGGGGTTGCGAGTTGCAGTTGCCCTCCTCAGAGCGTCCCAGACAGGCTTTATAGGGTTAAGGTCTGGAGATCTGGCTGGCCAATCCATCCGGCGAATATCCTCACTCTCTAGAAATTCGTCGACCAGAAGAGCTGTATGTGGCCTCGCGTTATCGTCTATTAAGATGAACTCAGGGCCAACTGCACCCCTGAAAAAGCGAACATAGGGCTCCAAGACCTCATCCCTATACCTCACACCAGTCACAGTGCCTCCTTCAAAGACATGAAGAGGTGTGCGGCCATCCAACATGATGCCTGCCCAGACCATTAAACCTACTCCGCCATAATGGTCGATTTCGTGGACATTGGAGGGTAGGTAGCGGGTCCCTGGTTCTCTCCATATGAACGTAAGGCGAGAATCTGTGTTTAGGCTGAACCGGGACTCACCAGTGAAGAGAACGGTCGCCCATTGATCCATACTCTCTATGCTCTCTGCACCATGATAAACGGATTCTCCTGTTCGTAGAAGTGAGCGGGACGCAAACAGCAGGTCTTCTTGCAAACAACCCTCTCTCATGACGTCTTTTGGAAACGTCACCCTTGATACACGGGTTCCTGTGGCTGCATACAAGTCACGAGAGAGCTGAGAAGCACTCCTGTAACGCCTCGCTATAATCGACAAATGGCGATCTTCTCTGGCCGTCGTGGCTCTTGGACGACCTTGCCCAGGCTTTCTCTCGATGGATCCGGTATCCTGGAACTGTTTCCATAAGTTACACACGACGCTGGGCGTTAAATTGAACTCTCTACAAATTTGGACTTGAGATTGGCCTGCTTCTAGCCTCCCCACAATTCGCCACCTCATTCCATCATCTAAACGTTGGTGGCTACTCATTTTTACTGTTACAATTTGGAATCAACCGATTGCTGCAAAATAACACCAAGAAATTCGCCGAGGTGTGCTAGCGAACGAAATGCGTCTTAACTTACGCGCGCTTATAAAGCCTGTTTCTCTACTGGCTTCGTCTACACGCACGTGTACGCTTACGTATTTGACTTACAAGATTTGCATTTTTGTCTAGAAGCAGTGGTTTTACATTCAGTTCAGTTCTTTTCATGAAATTGGATAAAATATGCAAATTCTCTTAATTTATTTCACCAGTGTAGTTACAGCTGCTCCTCTCAGCGACATTTCTTAAGAAGAAATCTCATCTATGGAAAGTACCTTTTCTTTACAAATTACGAACTGATTACGGGTATAAAGCTACTGGATGGTACCATTTTTGTTTGCTAATTTATAAAAGTCGGAGTCTTCTATTCCAACAACTACCACCAACACATTTCGGGAAACTGTACGACTACGGTCGACATCAGAAATTTATATTTGTACGGTATCACCAATTTGAGCAGGTAGAAATTTTCTTTTTGAGGTTCGTAACATTTTCGTTGCTTGCAGTAGAAGATTCTCTTTCGCGGCCACTCTTTTTATAGAGATAAACTTGTGTTGTTCAGCTGGGCTTAGCATGAAGACGTGGTAGGTTGCAGCTCCTCCTCAATATTTTCCTTTGTAATATAGTTTTCGGTATGGCCAGTGCTCAAATTTTCTTCAAAAGTAACAACAATTTCTTCGAGCTGTTCTTCGGTTTCAATATTTGCAATTTGTTCGCCAGGCAAAGATGGCGACGCTATGCTTCTTTCTAGTTTAACGCCTAACAGGAATTCATAAGGACTTTGGCGTATTCCTTGGTGGTATGTAGTGTTCTTGGCAAATTGAAAAAAGTGCAAACCATCTGACCATTTATTTGTATCAATATCGTTCATCCATGCATTTAACATATCCTGTATATCCTGGTTAGCCCTTTCAACTGAGCCTTGTGTTTGACTATAACGAAGCCTTCCATGAACTATCTTAACACCTTTCCACAAAGCGCATAGTTCGGATATGACTTGATTACTGAATTCCCTACCATTATCTGAATGCAATATAGCTGAGGCACCAAATATTAAGAATAATTGAAGAAGGTGATACCGTACTTCTTCACCTGTCTTAGTTTTCAAAGGTCGTAGCTGGACAAACATCGTTAAATGATCTTGATACACAATTATGAATTTATTCGCCATCCCTGTGTGCCTGCAGGTTTATCAGATCGACTTGATATCTCGAGTTTAACTCCGAACTGACCATTGGTTTCCCAACAATACCCTTTTTATGAACATCATGTTTCATTTGACATTGCTTACATAAATTTAAACACACTGTCTATCTTATCGGCTTCTCGTTTCAACTTCCACCAAAGCATATCTGTGCTTGTCGACATACACCGGTGATGGTCCGAATGTATAAGAATATAATCAAATATACGGTCTTTCACCGACGTAATTGGTATGTGTTGACATTCACTGGAGAATGTCGATATTCTTCAATTTCGGTCTTTCACGGTAACATATATATATATATATATATATATATATATTCTCAACCCTCCACAAAATTTTAGTCCCTAATTGAAAATTTTCATTGAAGACCAACCATATGCTTGACGTTAAATATGAGTATTAACTAAAGAATATTTGGATTGAAAAACTTAATCGAGAGATTTTATACTTCACAACAAAAGTTGCATATATATATATATATATATACACATGTATGCATGTGATAATATTACTAACTACCTATAATCGCCCATTCTGTACTTCATCTCTGCCATGGTAACCCGTCCTTCTTGTCTTGGCGTAAACGCTTCGCCTTCCCACATACTAACTTCCTCCGCCAATTCTGGCAACCTCTCTGACCTAATTCTATTTTGGCGCGTTTTGTGGGAGACGCTGGACTGGCTCGAAGAGAGTAAGATGTGTTGCTTTACTGTTTAATAAATTAGTTTGTTCCTGAAGCTGATTTTATTATTTTCCGGCCACGATGTACGCAACTATTTCATGAGATGTCCATCCGGACATTTCATGCATATATATATATATATATATATATATATATATATACACACACAGATGTTACAAATTGAAAGGAGATATACGGTTTTGGCGCACTGGTAGCGCCGCCTGGTCACTTGTTTTGGCGGAAAAGAAATTCTCATGACCTTCTTTAAACTATTACCAAGTTTGGTAACATTTGGTCCAGTAGCTTTCCTTTTATGACCATTTCAAAGCGGAACTTTAATTATAACCACCCTGTACATTTGGAAGGTCAGCTAAAATTACGTACATCTAAATTGGTACCAAATATAAAGACGTTATCTTCTAGAAAACGAACACAAACAGGATCAAATAACAATTAAATATGGTACTAATTTTTTTGCTTCTATTCCTTTTTTGCAAATCAAAAAAACAAAAGTATATTTCGTTTTATATTTATAAGTTATGCATTTTTTTTTTAAATTTAGAAAAATATATATATTAATTTATTATATAATTTTTTGGTGCGGCCTTATTAGAAATATATTTTTACTGATGCTGCCCTCTGACAAAAAAGGTTCCCCACCCCTAATCTAAAATAACTACCGTAGTTTTCGGATCATAGAACACACCGGACGATAAGACGCACCTCAAATTTGTGGGAGGAGTTTTAGGAAAGGATGTTTTGTATTTTGTTTGTTATATAAAGATTTTTCCAATTTCTTACTTAATAAAGATAAAAGAATATATAATAAACTAGCTGAAAACCCGCGCTTCGCTACGGAGTACATTCAAATTAAATACAACGGTAAATGTATGCAGGCCCTGATTTTCCATTAGGCCCAGTAGGCCCGGGCCTAGGGGCCCCCCAAAATTTTTATTTTAAAAGAAAAAATTCCCAATTAAATTTTTTAAAATTTTACCTTTTTTTAATTTTACCTTTTTTTAATAGCAATTTTTTTTATACATCCTTTCAAATTTGATTGTTAGGTTCATCATATGTATGTTATAGTGTATATAAAGGATTATTAAGTTTCTCTGGTTGCATTGCATTGGTGTTTTAATGATGAAGTTAATATGTTGTATTGTTGCTTTTTGTTATTTGGTAATGTTCTAGGCTTCTACACTTCAAATAGCCAATTCTTAGCAAAATGGTACTTTCACAATGATTCATAATTATTCTTTTTGTGTGTGTCAATTTTTGAAATTTTACGCCCACATCAGTGTTAGGGGGCCCCCCATCCAAAGTAGTGATGCGACATCGATAACAAAACATCGATGTTTTGAAACATCGATATTCAATATAAAAACATCGATGCTAATAAAACATCGCCCAAAAACCATCGATGTTTTTAAACATCGATGTTTTAGAACATCGATTTTTTAAAACTGGTTTAGTAATCTCTAACATTAATGTTTCTTCCGTTAGTCGTGGGGGGGAGGGGGTGATTTAATTTTACTCTCTGATTGGGCAGGCACAAATGACAAAAACTTGGTTGCTTTGGGCTACATCGATGACTCAAAATTCTCGTTGTAAATACCGCCATGTTTTGCTTTCAAATGTCCAGATAAATTCGTGGTATTGCCAGAAGTTTTGAGGGACTTACGGCAAATATTGCATTTCGCCAATTTGTCAGTGGTTTTGTAAAAATATTTCCAAACGGTACTTTTGGAAGGCATCTTACTAATAATATTAACGTCAACTTATATAAAACCAGAACAAAACAAATGGATGCACTCGTGTATATACTATTTGTAAAATAAAACCCCATGGAAGGTTCTGGAGTGTCAGGAACATTCCAAGCGCTCTGATTGGTTCATTGGTTGTTAATTGCCATTTGTCTGTTTGCCAAGGAATCATTCCCCCTTTTGTATTCCTCCTTTTCAGAATTCAGACTTACATTTACTGAGTGTGAAAGTTATGCTACGTGGTAATTTTTTTTTTATTACGGTACTTTTTCATTAAAAAAAAAAACATCGAGACAACGTAAAACATCGAGCACAAAACATCGATGTTAAAAAAACATCGGCTTCAATAAATCGATGTTTAAAACATCGATGTTTTGATAAAAACATCGATGTTTTGAAAACATCGACATCGATGTCGCATCCCTAATCCAAAGTTGTGCCTATAGTCAAGAATTTTCTAAATCGGGCCCTGAATGTATGCAATTAATGCCAAAAAAAATAAATATATATATATTTATAATAAATGAGACGATCAATATATACAATTGATGTAAAAAAATATTTATATATATATATTTATAAAAAAATCATAAGGAATATTTATTTTTTTTGGATAATATCCAATCGTCTGCTGCATTAGAAAGAAAAAATGTTTTTTTTTGTCTATTTAGTTGTTACGCACGTGACGATAAATTTATTGAAAGTACCAGAAAAAGAAATCACGTGATCAGCATTTAATAAATTAAATTCTAAAAATTAATCTTTAAAAATTCACCAAAAATCAGGAAATGGAGGTAAAAATTCGAAAAAAATTTCATTTTGGAGGAATTTTTATGATCTTTCTCGTGATATAAATTTTATAACCCTCAATGTATTATTTTAAATGCAAACGTAAAAAAAGTTTAAAAAACAGCTTAAAAATTTAATTTAAAAGAATCTAAGAAGAATTTTTGAAAAATCTTTCTTAGTGCACTATTCCCTACACTATTAGAAGATTCGCCATGCTAAATTTCAGCCCTTTAGGTCCAGCGGTTTGGTCTGTGCGTTGTATGTCAGTCAGTCAGTGAATGAATGAGTCAGTTACGGAACTGTCTTATATATATAGATATAATAAATAATATATTTAAATATATATAACATAAATAATAAAATATCTATTCCTCGCTATACGGCCGCTCTTTATACGGCATTTCGCTATAACGGCCTTTTTTAACTATGGCACTTTTTCGATTTACGGCCCGCAATGTTTCGTTATACGGCCACAACAGCAGAAAGTGATGATGGTAGTATATTATAGCTTAGTGATTCTTCATGTTAATGTTTGTCATCACATTAAAACAGTTTTTAAACATTTTATTTTATGTTTTTTATTATATGTATTTATATGTATACATATGTGCATATGATTTCTTTTGCTTTTCGTTTATATCTTTGTGTTTTGAATTTCTGTTTATTATTACATTGTTTTGTACTTTAATTTTTATGTAAGCATTCTTATTGGAAATAAAAAGAATAAAATGCTTTATGAACTTAAAACTATATTATTTATAAAAAATTGCAACCGATCCAATTAAATTTGTATGGGTTTGTATCAAAATAATTGATTCGTTGTACGGCTTTTCGCTTTACGGCCAACTTTTCTAGTCGTCTAGATATGGCCAACGTATCTAGTCGTCTGAAACTGCCACTTGGTAGCGTATTTAAGATGTACATTAAAGTAAAACATGTTGAAGAACATAAATGCTTTGCGATTCGTGCAAGAAACATTTGAATAATTCCAAATATTAGTCAAACAAAATTTTGTCTCATATTGAAATTTATGTTTAAGTGCTAACTGCAGGGATTCTTTTTAATAATACACTAGTTGATACCCGTCAAAGCATGACGGCTAGATACTAAATAAATGTACTAATACACAAATTATACTCCACATATCATTGCCAAATGTTGAAAATCATAATAATATTCAGAAATAAATTGATGTGTTTAAGCGGCCTCGTGCTTAGTGAGTATCTAAAGCCAGATTTAAAAATGTCAATGAGCATGCGCAGAAAGCAATTTTTTTAATTATAAATTATCGCTAATTAAACAGCGCGAAATAAACAATTTCCATCAGGTTTAATCTTATACTTCACAAACATAATTATCATAAAAATAAAAATGGCAGAGAGAGATCTAGAGATATTCCTCGAAATAAACGTGTTTATCATTAAAACATGTCACTGACCATGCGCAGAAACAGTGAGTTCCTAAAGCCAGATTTAAACATGCCACTGAGCATGCGCGTAAATCAATTTTTAATTGTTAATTATCAGTAATTGATAGAAATTGCGGTTACAAAAACCTTATTTGACAAATCTACATATTACAATCTTTCGTTTAAAACCCAAATGAAGTAAATTGATGCAGTAGGTTTCTCTCACGGACTGCCCAAAAAGTCAGCTTAGCAACTTAAATATATAGATAAAGCCAAATCAAATGACTTCAAGAAAAGCGTAGAAGAGCGCGGACTGAAACTCCCCAACGGCATTGAATCCGCCTCTGGAAAAATCGCACGCTTGGATCTCAAAACACTCTCTTCCCAGTTTCAAATCCAGTCGCATTCTCCCACTCATTTAGCATCAATTCCTCTTCCCTACGAACATCCGCGCTCTTATCGAACCGAAAAGCGAAAGCAGACGATTTTCCGAAACCTCCCCCGCCACTGGCTGGAATCCGTCACGTGACGGGTGACGTCTCGCGGAGCGGGCGGAGAACGAGCCGCCGGTCTCGTTTTTTTCCCGCGCACCGCAGATCACGCGTAGATACCGAAGAGTAGAGACCTCGCACAAACACATTTTCTCTGGCTGCTGCTCCCCCCATTCGTGAACGGCCATGGATGCAGCGAAGGCGTCGAACAACCTGAGTTTTAAGCACGAAAAGGGGTGCTTCATCCAGCGGTGGGTCCTGATCCTGCTAGTGGCAGTCGCCGCCCTATGTGTCATCATCGTCGGACTCCTGGTGGGCTACCTGACACCCTGCAAGCTGGAGGCGGCAGACGGGGGCTCCCCCGAGGCCCTGAAACAGAAAAAAGAACTGCCCTACGTCCGGCTGCCCAGGAGCGTCGTGCCCGAACACTACGACGTGGAACTGCAGCCCTACATCGTCCCGGACAATTTCACGTTCGACGGCAAGGTGAGGATCCTGATCCGGGTGGTCGAGGCGACGGACAACGTGACGCTGCACATAAACAACATGACCGTGGACGCGAAGAGCGTGCAGCTGACCGACGTGAAGTCCGGCAAAGTCCTGCAGGTGTCGCACACGAGCAGGGATGCGGAGAAAGAGTTCTACATACTGCACCTGAAGAACAAGTTGGTGCAGGGTATGCTGTACGAGATCTACATGGAATTCGTGGGATCGCTCAACGACCAGCTCGTGGGCTTTTACAGGAGTTCGTACACAGAGTCGAATGGCACCAAAAGGTAGGACTTTCCCCTAACTTGCCAGTTTTCTTGTTTATTATGTATGGAAGTCTTGAAAAGTTTGTCGAATTTTTCACTGGAACACTTAACAACTGGTTTTGTTTGTTGCAAGTCCTCTTTTCTCTTTAATGATGAAAAAAGAGGATTTTTTTTTTTTACGTCTGGGGTTCTGAGCTTTTAAAAATTAAAGATATCAAATATTTTTGTTTAAAACTGAGGATTTCTAAGGACCTAAAAAATAAATAAGGACTTTTATTAAAGATTTTTAAGGACCATGAATTATTCCTATGGGAATAATTAATATTATGATTCCCATGACTAAAGACATACGAATTTCTTAGTTCTTAAAAATCTTATAAAGTACTTAATTCATTTTTTGGGGTCTTTAGATGCCCTCAATTTTAGACAAAAAATCTTCAAACAAGGCTTTAATTTTTTAACGCTCAGAACTCCATAAGTAAAAAACCTTTTTTTTCGTTATTAAAAATTAACAAAGTCCATATTTACGCTTTCACCACTTTTAGATCCAGCCGGGGTGAATTAGAGGAGTTTTGATCATTCCAGTGGATAATATAAAATTAATACTAAAATGAGTACTAGTATAAATTAGTACTATAAAATTAGTAGGCGACGGAGTCCCGGGTTCCCTTAATATACCCCATTATCCTTAATATACCACAAAATTCCATAAAAGCACGCTTCAATTTTCTTGGATCTTAAAGTGCGTCAATTTTTCACAAAGAATCAAGTCCGAAGAATCCTTAAATTTTCAGCATCCATAACCATAAATATAAAATTATCCTTTATTTTTATGATTAAAGAGGAACAAAGTCCAGCTGTGTTTTAACTTTCCCTTATTTTAGATCCAACTGGAATGAATAAAGGGCATTTTGATCATTATTCTGGTTACTATAAAATGATAACGGAGACCCTAGTTCTCATTGTCCTTAAAATTCCGCAAAAGTTCGTAGAAGTGCGCATTCATATCTTCGGTTCTTAAAGTGTGACAATTTTTCCACAAACAATCAAGACCCGAGGATCCTTAAATTTTCAGCATCCAGAACCACAAATATAAATTTTCTGATTAAGATGAACAAAGACTAGCTATGTTTTCGATCTAACTTCTTTTAGATCCAAATGAGATGAATTAAAAGCCTTTTGATTATTCCTCTGGTTATTGCAAAATTATAACGGAGACCAGGGTTCCCATTGTCCTTTAAATTCCGCTGAAGTCCATAGAAGTGAGCATTAATTTCCTCGGTTCTTAAAGTGCGCCAGTTTTTCACAAAGAATATAGTCTGGAGAATCCTTAAATTTTCAGCATCCATAACTGTAAATATGAAATTATCCTTTATTTTCTGATTAAAGTTGAACAAAGTCCAGCTGTGTTTTTGATTTTCCTTCTTTTAGATCCAAACGAGACGAATTAAAAGTATTTTGATTATTCCTCTGGTTACTACAAAATTATAACGGAGACCCTGGTTCCCATTGTCCTTAAAATTCAGCAAAAGTTCATAAAAGTGCGTATTAATTTCCTCGGTTCTTAAAGTGCGCCAGTTTTTCACAAAGAATATAGTCTGGAGAATCCTTAAATTTTCAGCATCCATAACTGTAAATATGAAATTATCCTTTATTTTCTGATTAAAGTTGAACAAAGTCCAGCTGTGTTTTTGATTTTCCTTCTTTTAGATCCAAACGAGACGAATTAAAAGTATTTTGATTATTCCTCTGGTTACTACAAAATTATAACGGAGACCCTGGTTCCCATTGTCCTTAAAATTCAGCAAAAGTTCATAGAAGTGCGTATTAATTTCCTCGGTTCTTAAAGTGCGCCAGTTTTTCACAAAGAATCAAGTCCGGAACCCCTTAAATTTTCAGCATCCAGAACCACAAATATAAAATTATCCTTTATTTTTCTGATTAAAAAAGAACGAAGTCCAGATGTGTTTTAATCTTCCCTTCTTTTAGATCCAACTGGAATGAATAAAAGGCATTTTGATCGTTTCTCTGGTTACTATAAGATTATAACGGAGACCCTGGTTCGCAGTGTCCTTAAAATTCGGCAAAAGTTCGTAGAAGTGAGCATTCATTTCTTCGGTTCTTAAAGCGTGACAATTTTTTCACAAAGAATAAAGTCACTAGAATCCTTAAATTTTCAGCATCCAGAACCACAAATAAAAAATTATCCTTTTTTCTGATTAAAGGCGAACAAAGTTCATCTATGTTTTCGATTTCCCTTCTTTTAGATTCAAATGAGATGAATTAAAAGCATTTTGATTATTCCTCTGGTTATTACAAAATTATGACGGAGGCCCGGGTTCCCACTGTCTTTAAAATTCAGCAAAAGCCCAAAGAAGTGCGTATTAATTTCCTCGATTCTTAAAGTGCTCCTGTTTTTCACAAAGAATCAAATTTTCAGACTCCAGAACCACAAATATAAAATTATCCTTTTTTTTCTGATTAAAGATGAACAAAGTCCAGCTGTGTTTTAACTTTTCCTTCTTTCAGATCCAACTGGAATGAATTAAAGGCATTTTGATGATCTCTCTGGTTACTATAAAATTATAACGGAGACCCTGGTTTTCATTGTCCTTAAAATTCCACAAAAGTTTGTAGAAGTGTGCATTAATTTCTTTGGTTCTAAAAGGGCAGTAATTTTTTTACAAAGAATCAAAGTCCCGAGAATCCTCAAATTTTAAGTATCCAGATCACAAATATAAAATTATGTTTTTATTTCTAATTAAAAATCAACAAAGTCCAGCTACGTTTTCGCTTTCTTTTAGTTCCAGCTGGAATGAATTAAAGGCATTTTGATCATTCCTCTGGTTACTGTAAAATGATAACGGACACCATGGTTCTCATTGTCCGTAAAATTCTTCAAAGTTTGTAGAAGTGCGCATTAATTTCTTTGGTTCTTAAAGTGCGTCAATTTTTTTCAGAAATAATCAAAGTTCCAAGAATCAAATTTTAAGCATCCAGGACTACAAATATAAAAATTATCCTTTTTTTTCTAATTAAAGCTGAACAAAGTCCAGCTACGTTTTCGCTTTTCCTTCTTTTAGATCCAGCTGGAATGAATTAAAGGCATTTTGATCATTCCTCTGGTTACTATAACATGATAACAGAGACCCTGGTTCTCATTGTCCATAAAATTCCTCAAAGTCTGTAGAAGTACGCATTAATTTCTTCAGTTCTTAAAGTGCGTCAATTTTTTCACAAAGAATCAAGTCCTCAAATTTTCAACATCTAGAACCACAAATGTAAAATCATTCTTTTTTTTTCTGATTGAAAGTGAAGAAAGCCAAGATATGTTTTCGGTTTCAGCTCTAGTTTAGATCCAGCAGTGACGAATTAAAGAATTTTTGATAGAGAGGTACCATTAGCTGAATTTAAAGAACATTTTTTCTTAATTAATTAGGGTAGCATACAGTGGTCGGATTTAGAAAATTTATAACTGCTAGAAGAGCAGGATTATGCTTCAACAATATTTGAAACCATATTATTAAGAACTGTTTTTTTATTCGGACAGGTGAAAAAAGGCTCTGAATTATTATAAAGAAGATTCTCAAATATCTTTAAAAACTTTTTAATTTTTTGTCAAGAAATACAGTGCAAATCTTGGAATAATGATAAATATTTTTATGTATTTACCATTATTCCATGATTTCCACTCTATTCCAAGTCTGACCAAAATAATCCTGAAAGATCAGAGAAATGAAAAACCCAACTAAAATATCTTGAAAAAGCCGAGGAAATCCGAAATCTTGTTAAAATAACATGGAGAAATCAGCGAAATTTGAATTCCAGCTTCTCTGGAACTTTCATGGCGTATTTAGCACCAGCTATCGTCATTGGGTTGAAAATTCAATATTACAGTTTTCAGCGTTGATTAAAAACATTTCAAGATTTCGAAAAAATATTGACAGATTTGAAAATTTCTAGGCTTTATTGAAAAAGGAAAACCAAAAACATATGTGATAAAAAGTTTTATAGTTATATTTTTCTACATTTATTTTTTAATACTTCTTGTCCAAATAGAAAAGAAATATATTTTTTTCATTTTTGTTCCCTTCCCAGAGTTAAAAAAATAATGACCTTTATTAAATAAAAATTAAGAATAAAAAGCTGTTTTCTGAAGGTTTTGTACTTAAGAAAAATCTTATGTGTTATTATTTTGAGATAAAAGAGAAAACCTAAAAAAATCATTAAAAATAATTTTTAGTAACATGTAGTGGACCGCAAAAGTTGCTAGGAGTTTTTCCCGTTGATTAAGATCTACACATTTAAACTGTATGTTGATTTTTGTTTTTGATTAAACTCAAAAAATTTCTGCAGAATTATGCTGTCGATTTTAGCACTAAAATTTGCAGGTGATTATTGGTCTTTGAGGTAGATTTAATTTTTAAACTTGAAAAGTTTTTGAGTTGGTATAAAGTAAAAACATTACTATGCGAATTATCCTTTGACTGTAAATTTAATGCTTTGCACCGTATCCTATTAACTTACTTTTATGTAAATTTCTGGGGTAAATTTTCTCACTGATTGTCGTTTTGTATCTTATAATCAGCCAAAATATGTTGTCGCCAGTTGTTGACGAAGAGATTTATAAATATTTAGTTTTCTGAGAAAGCTGCGAGAAATATTTATAATATAAATGATTCCGAAAAAGAAAATTTGTATACTGTCTCTTAAACAGAAGCAGTTTCCTTAACAGAGATAAAGCATAAAATATGAAAATATTGAAATGGGAAGAATTTACCATATACACAACTGTCTACGCCATTTTCTCGGGATATTGGTATTTATGGCATAACAACTATACAAATGACTTTTCTCATGTATGGACGTTTCGTCTTGCAATGACCTTCCGAGCGTATATTCTGAGAATGAGACCCGGTTCTTGTGACAAGCGAGTTGATCTATACCGGCATTCTGAGGAAATCTTATTTCCATTTTCCGTTTAGACGTTTATCCCTGCTGTTTCTTATAGATTTATGAATCGTATGTTATACATATAATTTTTTTCGCGTCAATTTCTATTTTTTCGATTTACATAAGATTTCATGAGTATTAAGTTTGCCGATGTAACAGTCCTTTCCCCAGCGCCAGGAATTAATTCCGCACTATGTTATGCATATAATTTTTTTCGCGTCGATTCCTAGTTTTTCAATTTGCATAAGGTTTTATGAATATTAAGGGTGCCGATTTAACAAATTTTTTTCCCCCTTGGCCAGGAGTTAATTCGGTACTGTGTTATACATATAATTTTTTTTCGCGTACATTCCTAGTTTTTCAATGAACATAAGGTTTCATGGGTATCAAGGTTGCCTTATATAACGGATTTTTTTCCAATCCCCTGAACTGATTCCTCACTATGCTATACATATAATTTTTTTTCACGTCTATTCCTAGTTTCTCAGTTTACATTAAGTTTAATGAGTATTATGGTTGCCGGTATAACAGTTTTTTCCCAGTGCAGGAATTAATTCCGCACTATGTTATACATATGATTTTTTTTTCGCGTCAATTCAAAGTTTTTCTATTTACATAGGGTTTCATAAATATTAAGGTTGCCGATTTAACAGTTTTTTTCGACTGCCAGGAGTTAATTTCGCATTATGTAATACATATAATTATAATCGCGTACATTCCTAGTTTCTCAATGAACATAGGTTTTATGAGTATCAAAGTTGCCGATATAACTTTTTTTTGACAATTCCCTGAATTAATTCCGCACTATGTTATACATATAATTTTTTTAGCATCAATTCCTAGTTTTTCAATTTACATTAGGTTTCATGAGTATTAAGGTTGCCAGTATAACAGTTTTTTCCCTATGCCAGGAATTAATTCCGCACTATGTTATACTTATAATTTTTTCAGTGCCCTTTTATCGATTAAATTAAGATTAAAAATTAACGAGGATATCATGTTACTGTTGAAAAATGTAATAAAAATATGATGTTGATTTTGTGGAAGAGTTGGTAGAAATATTTATTAAAATATCAGCTTGGCTAATTTGAAGACATAATTGAACGACAGTAGAAATTTCTGAAAACAGAAAATTGCCATTGTGTTGCTTTATCGAATTCTGTTATTAAAGTTTCCCTTTTTGTTAATTATCAGTTTCAATACGTCGGTGAGAGGCAGATGCATATCTATTAGCAATTTTTACGTGTTCACGAAGCCCGAAGTGGGTCAGTTTCTGGTGGAGAAATTGGAAATAGTTCGTTGACCCCATTTCAACTTTTCTCTACCACGCGAGCTTATTACAGAAAGGTAAAAGTAGGGAATATAACTGCTTTGTTTGGATCCGACAACGAAAGATCGCAAATACCGTCGAACCTCCATATATCGAAGTAGCAAAATACCGGAAAAAAATTCGATGTATAGAAATTTCGATATATAGAATTGATCTTAGTTTTATCATAATTCTCCTAAAACATTAAAATTAAAGCTAGTTTTCGTATACGAAACTCCATTTCCAATTTATATGCGAATAACATTAAATGAAAGTTGATAACTAAAAAATGAATTAATGTGAAAGATTTATTGAGTACTAGATACCTTTAAAAAAACAATAATCGTGTTAGTGGTTACAGTGATCACAGTTACATTCTTTTAAAAAAAACTACGAATATCTTGCTGAACAGCCAGTTTTGCGGAAAGTTCATCAAAGAAATGCTCGCATTTATTCAGTCCATTAAAAACTTCATCAGGGATGTTTTCCATGAATAGAAGTCCACGAAGTATTCTTTCAAACGCCAAAAATTGGGAGATTTTGTTCTAAAGTGGAATAAAATCTCCGAATATGTCGTGAAAAAAATTTCGATATATAGAGGTTTTTTCGATATATAGAAACAGTTTTTCTAGTAATGAACATAGAGATTTGCTAAGAGTTCGATAGAAAATTTCGATATGTGGAAGTTCGATATATGGAGGTTCGACTGTATATGTCAACAAAATTTTTATCGCTGAATATGAGTTGCACTTGCCAAGGAAAATCCTTCAATCTTCACATGACTTTTAATGAAACACTCTACTAATTGTCAAAAATTATAAATTTTTGACATTTATTGGAAAAGGGATAGCAAGAAACACCAGACAAGCCAGCAGCTTCCGATTTCCGTAGTTCATGCGGTTTATTTTATCTCAATTCTGGCGACGCACGTGATGGTTTGCGCTCCCGGATAGAACTGTTGTTAAGCTTTAAGCTTTTGGAAGGAATGACGGACACAATAACTTTCAGAAATAATTTTGATAGTTTTGAAACCATAGTATTTTAATGAAGCCTACGAGAAAAATTTTAAATCGTGTCGAAAAAGGAGAAATTAAGTGGGCTTTGATTTTTATTATTAGCGAAGAATAAGGAGAAATATTAGTAAATAATATAAACGAGATTCATTCATTTCCAGTAGTCATAAATTTTTTTTGAAGTATGAGAGAAAATTTGTAAATTTTTTCAATCAAAGCCCATTCAATTTCTCCTTTTTCGAAACCATTTAAAAATTTTCTCTTATACTTCAAAAATTTTTAATGACTACTGGAAATGAACTAACCTTATTTAGATTATTTACTAACATTGCTTCTTATTTTTCTCCGATAATAAAAAAAGCCCATTTAATTTTTTCTTTTTCGAAACAATTTAAAAATTTGTAAAAAAGAGTTTGTTGTTTTAAAAGGAGAAATTAAATGGGCTTTGATTTTTATTATCAGCGAAGAATAAGAAGAAATGTAGTAAATAATCTAAAGAAGGTTCATTCATTTCCAGTAGTTATAAAAATATTTTGAAGTATAAGAGAAATTTTTTAAATTGCTTTGAAAAAGGAGAAATTAAATGGGATTTGATTTTTATTATCGGAGAAAAATAAGAAGAAATGTTAGTAAATAATCTAAACAAGATTCATTCATTTCCAGTGGTCATAAATTTTTTTTTAAAGCACAAGAAATTTTTTAAAAATTGTTTCGAAAAAGAAGAAATTAAAGGGGCTTATATTTTTATTATTGGAAAAAAATAAGAAGAAATGTTAGTACATAACCTAAACAAGGTTCATCCATCCCCAGTAGTCATAAA
>OU015503.1:52533780-52536280 GCA_907164885.2 Dolomedes plantarius
TGAAAAATCAAGGACTACTGCAGGGTACAGAAAGCTAAGTCCAATTCCACTTCTAAATATTTTTATTCATCAGTAAAAAATTTAGGATATGTGAAACAAAACACAAGCATGTTAGTGTTAAAGGGGTTATGTCCCAGTCAAGGCCTTAACACTCTTTACTCAACAAAAATAAAATTTGGAAAATTTACTTTTAAAAATGTTTTTAAAAATTAAACTTTAAAAAACTGACTTTACAAAAGTCGTTTTTTTTTTTTAATCCCATTTTTCTGAAAACTACGATTTTGGACTTAAAACTCTTTACACAGCAAATTCAGAATTAAAAAAAAGGCCTCTGCTATTATCACTTAGAAAAAAATTCAATTAGAAAAACTTTAAATTGCTCAACATGTGGTTTTGAAATTGACATAGTCTCTTAAAACACGGCCTTAAATTAATCAGACATCAGAGCAATTAAATTAATCAGACATCATTATAATTATGAAGAAATATACCAACGAAACAGGAAACTTAGAATTTAGCTTGATAGTTAGGGCATTGTTAATCTTTTCCTTAATTCATAGTGCATGTAACTTATTGGTCTGCATTTAGGTATTTGTTTTAACACTAGAAAGACGGCTGCCGTCAATTTGACGGTTTCGGACATACTATTGAGCGCTATGTCTGTATTTATGTCCTCAGGCTTCTGAAATTTTATGACTTTTTCTAATTTTACGCAAAATGTGCACACACATTGACAAAATTATATTCGATAGTAAAGAGGGGGAGAAAATATGTTGTATATCTACTATGACTGAAAGCCGTCAATTTGGCGGCAATATATACAACTGGCAGAAATATTTAAAATAACACCGGAAAAATGTTAGTTAATTTTCATCTGTTCCCCCTTTTGCAAATAACAGAAATATTGGCTCTTCGGAAATATTGGTGTTGAAAAATAAGTATTGCACAAACCATGCATATATTTTCACGGATAAACCATACCAAGTTGTCAGCTCGGCATACCTGCATAAAAGTATGGCTAAATATATATTTTTTTTTCCAATGAAGACGGTCTAAATATATACTTATTTATTATATATTAGTACGAAATAGTTCAAAATTTAAAGTATTTAACTATTTAAATAAACATTAAATATTTTTAAATTCATGATTTTATTTTTAACCGTCAAAATGACGGCTTTCAATCTTTTTAGTAAGAAAAAATTTCCCGTATTCCTAGTGTTAAGGTGGAAATAAAGGAATAAAAAATAAGCCTCTCCTACAGTCATTTATTAAAAATACATTTCTAAAAACTGTACGTCGCTCAATATATGGTTTTCAAATTGTCTGTCTTCTAAATAGGCCTGAAAGAGCAAATAGATTAAGCAAAGAGCATTTTAGTCAAGAAGAATTAAATGAAAGAAACAAAAACTTTATTTCTAAATTAAAAGCTAGTGCAGAAATTTTCTTTTCATTAATTCTTAATGTATATAACTTGTTGCTTTGCATTATTGCTGTGAGGGGGAAAACAGAATTAATAAGCTTCTGCTAGTAAAAAAACAATTAGAATTAATGCAATTAGAAAACTATACATAGCTCAATATATGTTTTTAACATTAGCACAGGCTTCGAAAACACGACAAAAGGGCAATAAAATTAAGCAAACCGCTCTTCAATCAATAAGAAATAAATCAACGAAACAGAAACTTTATTTAAAAATCTAAAGCTTAGGCAGTATTAATCTTTCCATTAATTCATAGTGCATCTGACGTGTTGCTCTGCATTTTGGCGCCTGCTTTAAGGTGGACATATCGGAATTAAAAATAAACCTCTGCTTATGTATCGTCAAGAAAAATACTCTTATCAAAATCTGTCCATGGTTTTGAAATCTACAGAGTTTTCCAAAACAGAAGCAATTGAAGAGCAATTAAATTAATCAAACAGCATTTAGTTAAGCTGAGAAAAATCAAATTAGAATTTAACTTCAAAGTTAGGGCATCAATAAACTTTTTGTTAACTGACTGAGCATTTTGAATTGTTGATCCGCATTAAGGTACCTGATTTAAAGCGGAATTAACGGAATTAAAAAAAATAAGTCTCTGCTACTATTTATAGAAATGCATTCTGAAAAGAAATATCTACATAGCTCAACATATGGTTTTAAAAATTGACAGAGTCTTCTGAAACATGACCTTATTGAGCAATTAAATTAAGCAAACAACATCAAGAAGAAATAATTCAACGAAAAGGAAAATTAAAATTTAACTTGAAAGTTAGGGCAAGAATAATCTTTTCGTTAATTCGTAGTGTATATGACTTGTTGCTCTGCGTTAAGGTGTCTGCTTTAAAGTGGAATTAATAGAATTAAAAAATAAGTCTCTGCTACTATTTATGGAAATGCATTTCGAAAAAAATCTACATAGCTCAACATATGGTTTTAAAATTCGAAGAGTCTTCTGAAACATGGCCTCATAGAGCAATTAAATTAAGCAAACAACAAGAAGAAATAAGTCCCCGAAAA
>OU015503.1:52541280-52553780 GCA_907164885.2 Dolomedes plantarius
CTGGGTGCATATATTTTTTCGTGACAGAGTGTATATATATATATATATATATATATATATATATATATATATATATATATATATATATATATATATGTATGTATATAAATGGGTACGAATGGATTTCAGCGCAACGGTAAAGCGAATATGAATTAGCACTTCACATTCATTCACTTTATCGCCATGAAAAAAAAAAAAAGTCCCACAATTATCGCTTCCAGCATTCATCAGATGCGGGACATATTTGCCGAAACCAAACACTGTCACTCAATAGGATGACAGTTCCGTCCCGACAGCTCTCCCGGCTCGCAAGAACGTGCTGGGAATTTCTCGCGCGTGCAAATGAGGTTACGGAGTTAAACAGAATGGTTTTGTTTTGGTTTTTATGAACTGGTCTTTGATAATCGGCGGTGTCATTAAGAGAAAGGCGTAGAGGACTGGATAGCAAAAAAACGAACAAAAAACAAACTAAATGAGGATACTGGGTTTCGTTTTACTCTTTCACGGGTGAAATGAACGGTGAAGAAGTGGGAACTGGGATGGTACATGAAAGTGCGGTTGGTAAATTAACGAGTAATCGAGCACAAAAAGTGAATGAGTCGTGCGACGCGCCTCGGATCCATAAATGGTGAAAGGAATGTATTATGAAGTTTTAAGGGCAATATCTTTTATCTAACATCGATATATATATATATATATATATATATATATATATATATATATATAAATATATAATATGTATATATATATGTATAAATATATATATATATATACAATATATATATATATATATATATATATTGTATTTTATGCCCGTTCTCTTGCTATAATTAATTTTAATATATATATATATATATAAATATATTATATATATATATATCTATATATATATATATATATATATATATATACAATATATTATATATATATATATATAAATATATATATATATATATATATATATATATATATATATATATATATATATATATATATATATATATATATATATATATATATATATATATATATATATATATATATATCTATATATATATATATATATATATACATATATATGAATGAATGAATTTTTTCCTCAAAAATGATGCATGGAAAAATTGGTAAAATATTTATTAAATCTATGGTTGTCTTACTGAGATGAAATTTTTGATAGAAGCAAAAAATAAACACACACATAAATTTTTAAATTTTGCTTCTACTGTTAGCGCGACAAATTCACTTACAACTCTCGAAACTATTGATTATGATAAATCTACTGTGGACCCAAATAATAACACTTCCTTTGCAATTTTTGACCATTCATCAAGACTTTTATAGCTCGATGTTCTCTGGAAATTTATACTACCGTCTGTGTTGAAACTCCTAAAGTTTATTTCAGAAACGACAATGACCTGATCCTAGTAAGGGAAGTTTTACTCTCCATCGATTTTATGAATAATACCTTACGTTTTTGCTTTATCTTCATTTCACTTACGCAAAGTTTTCGTCTAACGATGCTACCATTATTTACGGCTGAGTTAATGACGTATCTTATTGCTTCGGGAGAAATAGACACTAAACAGGTTTCTTTAATTTTTTTGCAAGCCTTTTTTGACTATTGGATTTTCTAAAAATTTCCTGGAGCAATTCAGTTTTATTATAATACATGAAAGCGTCCAAAGGCTTAGCGGAAATTTATAATAAGAGAGACCTTTTTAAAAATAATCTAATAAGTACAAATAAATCTCTTACATAATTTTTTTGAGGAATAAAATAAAATTGCGACTTTTAAACAGAATTGTGAAAATGTTTTAATTAAAAAATGTTTCCATAGTTTTATTTACAGAACTTTTACTAACTGAACACACATCTAAAATAATGTAAGCGCATTTCAGTGTAGCCAATGTGTTTTTGGCGCCGTTCGAATCGTTATCTTTGTTTAATTTTTATTTAATTTTTCTTTTGGAAGATTGTGAGTGCCAAGGGGAATTTATCTTAAGGATTACACCTTTCAGAAGCAGTCGTTCATTTAATGATAATGTTCGAACGGCTGAAAATGAGATATTATCACTAACTCCAATTACCTCTGGCTGCATTCGATTTTTGGATGTTGTTAACTTTTTAATACTTACCTACTTATGGTGGGGAAAGCTTCTATTCAGACTTAATGTCGAGATGCTTTTATGAATATTCATTACTGTGAGATATTTTTATTTAAACCCAAAATTGTAGTTGACTCTATTTATTATCGCAAAAGCAAGTGTATATCCATGTATATGTAACCTTTCTTTTTTCAACGCGGCATGCGTCTTGCCTTAACGATATTTTCCCCTCCAGACCGCTAAATTATGTTGGCTATTTCGTTACGAGAGCACCATGTAAGTGAACCACGTTGCTCCATATGATGAGTACTACAAGTAACAAACCTTAATCCGGATTCGAAACCAAGACCACACCCAAGGGCCGTGGAAGCTCACATTTCATGATATCAAAGGCATGCATATATATATATATATATATATATATATATATATATATATATATATATATATATATATATATATATATATATGTGTGTGTGTGTGTGTATATGTATATATATATGTATATATATATATGTATATATATATATATATATATATATATATATATATATATATATATATATATACACATATATACATATATATATACATATACACACACACATATATATATATACATACATACATACATATGTTGGGAATGGTTACAGTTAATTTTTGTTCTTCATATTTCATTAAAAAATCATTACTTAATGATTTCTTTAAATTAACGTAACTTTATATTTAATTTTAAATATCGTTCCTTAACTGTTTTCTTTAAAATTAACGGTAATTGTATATCAAGATAATAAAACGATATATTCTTTTTTCATTGGACATCATATAGTGGTAATCTTTTCCTGATTTCGGCTCTGCTAAGCATAAAGACATTCCCAAATGGCCCTTAAACATGTTGATCTTGCCCCCCCCCCTGTTACATTTTACAATCTTTGTTAACGCGTAAAACATGCTCAAGGAAGTCATTTTTACCGAGGACATTCCCGCAGCGTCTCGACTTTGCGTGAAATTAGCAGTATCTCCTGAAAGTTCGCACGTCATCGAAGTCAGATTAACAGCGAAGAGACTAACCATCCGGTCGAACTTCCGCCTCATATTCGTTTAAATGCATGCTTGCTTTTTTATTTACTTACTTTACGCAAAATTCGTGTCTAGCGACGCAACCATTGCATCTGGCTGAGTAAAAGACATTTCTTATTGTTTCAGGAGAAACAACACATGACCAATTTTTTTCGTTAATTTATCTGCAATACTTTTTATGGCACTTTGATTTACTAAAATATTTTCTAATGTATCGTTCCTGTCGTGTTTTTAGCATGTTAAGACGACGGATTCTTTTTTTTTTATCAACGAAACTTTTTCCCTTCACACACACACACACACACTATATATATATATATATATGACAGGCAGCGTGTTTGCTCCTGTGTGGATTCGATATTATTATGCAGTCAATGAATTAAAAGGCTGGTGGCAACGAACTACAATTAATATATCTAACATCGTTTATTTCCAAAATCTTAAGCTACCTGATTCAATCTGATAAATTAAATCCAAGAGTCATCAAGCTCCCACGCGACGCGTGACTATCTCCATCAAGAATTTCCCGCCGTCTGATTAAACGCTATTGTTTTTCTGCCATCTAAAGCTATCGCGCATGCGTGTGACGCATACACCGGAGATGAACCATGGGCGTGACCACGGATGTCAATCAAAACCAAAGGGAATTCCCACGATTTCTCTCGATGCATTTCGAACCAAGATATGAGAATAGTGGCGAATTACGCCACAATAATAAATTAATTACTAAGCCCCCTTTAAATTTAGAGTAATCATTCTTTTCCCACTAAATCCTTGACATATATATATATATATATCAGGGGTTTCCAACTTACAAGTGTCCAAGGGCCGCAATCGAAAACACCTGTCTAGTGGCGGGCCGCAATTTAATAAGGACCATAGCCAGGACTTTCTTGAGGGAGGGGGATTTGGAGGATTTGCGTGTAGTATGTACTATGAAATTTTTAAAAATTCGAGGATGAACCTCCAACAACGACCTTGATTATAACTGGCCAACTTTCGTTAAATTACTCAGACACACACAAAAAAAGTCAAATAAGAAGTGGGTATTTAAATAAGAAGTGGGTCAAATAAGAAGTGAGGGGGATATGAAATAGAACATGAGTGGACACCCTACTTTTCATGGAATTCGAGGAAAATCAATCTTTTTTGTAAATGAACAGCATTTGAAAACAATATAGATTTTTACAAAAACATTTTTCGTTAACTAAGAATATCTAAATTGATGCTGCAAATTATTTTCCTAGAAGTCTTCGCGGGCCGCCAGTTGGAAAACCCTGATATATATATATATATATATATATATATAATTTTGTTCTCTGCTCCAAGCTATTCAATTTTTATCCCATTTCTGTTTGCAAATTTTTGTTTCTGCGACAGAAAGACACAAGTTGCCAGAATTAAACACATTTTTGTTCTTTCAAATTCACACACAAACATCTGGTAAACTCACAATGTTAGCACTCAGATTTGTTACTTTTCGTTATTTGGACCATCAGGACCATCAGGAAAAATGTTGTAACTACGTTACATAGGCCACGCCTTCCAACGTCGGCTTGCATAGTGAATTGACCATAGAAAGATGAAAGAGATAGGTGGAATTTGGATCCGGGGGAGTGGCAGGAGAATAGGAAGTTTAAGTTGATTGAAAATGCATGTATGCCATTTAGAAGTCTTTTTAGTATTTTCCTTTACACACACATACACTAACTAACACACACACACACACATATATCTATATAGTATATAAAGAAAGAAGTCCTGACTTATTCACGTATCAACGCCCAGTAAAAACTATTCGAGATACAGATATCAAATTTTAGGAGCTTATTACTTTTGTGCTGAAGGCGTAATATAAGAAGCGATTTTTCAAAATTCGCCCCCCAAAGGGGGGGAGGGGAGCAAGACGCGCTGTTTACATATTCTTTCATATCTGAAAGAAGAAAATTGATATCCATAAGATTCTTGCTTTAAAATGCAAGAAACATGAATACCTAAAAACTAGTTTCAGGATTTTTCAAAATTTGGGGAGGGTGCTAACCATGTTTTTACGTGTTTTATATATATATATATAAAGGAATCAATGCCCAGCAAAAACTATTGGAGACACAGATATCATATTTTAGGAGCTTATTACTTTTATGCTGAAGGCGTCATTTAAGAAGCGATTTTTCAAAATTCGCCCCCCAAGGGGGGGGAGGGGGCAAAACGTGTTTTAACATATTCCTTCATATCTCAAAGAAGAAAATTGATATGCATAAGATTTTTGCTTTAAAATGTAAGAAACATGAATACCTAAAAACCAATTTCAAGATTTTTCAAAATTCGGCCCCCAAAGGGGGGAGGGGGGGATAAGCGTATTTTTACATGTTTTATCTATGTATATAAAGGAATCAACGCCCAGCAAAAACTATTGGAGATACAGATATCAAATTTTTGGAGCTTATTACTTTTGTGCTGAAGGCGTCATTTAAGAAGAGATTTTTCAAAATTCGCCCCCCAAAGGGTGGAGGGGGGGCAAAACGTGTTTTTACATATTCCTTCATATCTCAAAGAAGGAAACTGATATCCATAACATTCTTGCTTTAAAATGTAGGGAATATGAATACCTAAACATACATTTCAGGATTTTTCAAAATTCGGCCCGCAAGGGGGGAAGGGGGGCTAAACGTGTTTTTACGTGTTTTATCACATATTCCTTCATATCTCGAAGAAGAAAACAGATATCCATATGATTCTTGCTTTAAAATGAAAGCAACACGAATGCCTAAAAATCAGTTTCAGGATTTTTCAAAATTCGGCCCCCATGGGGGGAGGGGGCAAAACGTGTTTTTCCCATATTCCCTCATATCTCAAAGAAATAAAACAGATATCCATAAGATTCTTGCTTTAAAATGTAAGGAACTTGATTTTGTAAAATCGATTTTAGGATTTTTCAAAATTCGGCCCCAAGGGAGGGGGGGGAGGGGGGCTGAACGTGTTTTTCACATATACCTTCATATCTGAAAGTAAGAAACGGATATCCATAAGATTCTTGCTTTAAAATGAAAGGAGGACGATTACCGAAAAATCAGTTTCAGGATTTTTTTAAATTCGCCCTTAAGGGGGGAGGGAGCAAAACGTATTTTTTACATATTTCTGCATATTTCAAAGAAGGAAATTGATGTCCATAAGATTCTTGCTTTAAAATGTAAGGAACATGAATACCGAAAAACCAATTTAAGGATTTTTCAAAATTCGGCCCCCATAGGGGGCGAGGGGGCAAAATGCGTTTTTCATATATTCTCTCATATCTCAAAGAAAGAAACAGATATCCATAAGATTCTTGCTTTAAAATGTAAGGAACAGTAATACCTAAAAATCAATGCAGGATTTTTGAAAATTCGGCCCCCGAGGGGGTTAGGGGGGGGGCTAAACGTGTTTTTACGTATTTTTTACATATTCCATCATATCTCAAAGAAGGAAACATATATCCATAAGATTCTTGATTTAAAATGTAAGAAACACGATTAAATGTAACAAACACGATCAATGTCACGATTTTTCGACATTCGCTTTAGATTTTGTAAAAATTGCTAGAAACAATCCAATAATTTATATTTCCTATATATCACTATTTTGAACACCAAATTGGTGGTAGGGGAAAAGAGAGAGATCAACCTTAATTATATGAAGTGTGGAAAGGTGTATGTGTGTGTGTGTGTGTGTGAATTGTATATATTTTGGTTGTTAGTACGTATACATCTAGAGCTCAGGTTAACTCCAATCATTTTTATTATCCTGGGCAATGCCAGGTAATTATTTGTTTATGAAACCGGCGATTTTCACAAGGTTTTATTTACGGGGAAGCCCTCAAACTCCTCGAAGGACCGGGATCCAGTGAGATATCAAAATTGAAAGAAACATTTTAATGCTGACATCAGCATGGGGAGGGGGTTATTATAATACGCTGATGGGATGCTGACCAGTGGAGAGGGGTATCGATTGGCATAAAATACAAATATACATATCATACAAGTAAGTTTTAAAGGTACATCCGTGCAACGCCGGGTATATAAAGCTAGTATATATATATATTTTTTTTACGCCATATTTTACAAGGAACGTGAATTTATATATATATATATATATATATATATATATATATATATATATATATATATATATATATATATATATAGATATATACATACATACAAACATACATACATACATACATATAAAAATATTCGATGGGAATTATTGAAAATATCACTAAAGGGCATACATTTTCAAATAACAGGATGTAACAAAGTTGAGCACTAACATTGTGAGTTTTCCAGTTGTTTGTGAGTGAATTTGAAAGGACAAAAATGCGTTTAATTCTCGTAGCTTGTGTCTTTCTGCCGCGGAAACAAAAAATTAATAAGCAGAAATGGGATAAAAACTGAATAGCTTGGAGCAGAGAACAAAACGATGTATAATGGGTAAAAATAGATTGGATAGTGACAAAAAGAGAGAGAGCAGGGAAATGAGGAATTAACGGCTTCTGTTTTGCATCAAATGAAAAGCTATGGGCTTGGAGCGGAAGCTCTACCGGATGGTTATTCTCTTCGTTTTTAATCTGTCTTCGTTGACGTGTGAACTAACATTTTGAGGAGGTAAAGCTTATTTCACGGAACGCCGAGACGCTACGGGGATGACCATGGTGAAAATGACCTCCTTGGGCACGTTTTTCTCATTGTTAAAATGGATGCAATACAGCAGGGCTGGCCAAGGTGAACAGTCTTAAGGCTGCTGTGTACTAACCCCATTGGATTCGCTCACCTCAGTGTTAACCTATGGAGAAAATTTGTCCTCCGATTTGCCGACTTGGATTCAAAGATTTAAAAAAAAAATTGTACTCCGTCATAGCGAAAAAATTTTTACTTTTGTGTACATTTTTCGTTTTTTTAAAAAAAATGCAATTAATATTTTAAAATTTAAATTATTCAGGGGAAAATCTGGTATAGTGTGTTTTAAATGCTCATAAATTCCTTCGGAGGACGAAATTTATAAAATGAATCCTGTAGTGCTTGGAAGAAAAATTCAGGCTATCTGACAATACCAATTTTATTGATTATCAGCATTTATGTACCTGCAAATAGTTGACAAAAATATATTTTAAATAAAAAATTTGGGGGCAGGAGCTTAACCCCCCCTTTAGAGAGAGAGCCATTTCAATCCCTCAAAATGTCAATCCTAAGGGGGGTGGAATTCTCGAACTGCCAACTGGACTCCTCCCACCACAAGAGTCTGCAAGAAGAGGAAAAGGGAAATGCGATTTTTTTTCTAAGTGCATAGCAGCCTTAAGGCTTCTGTATACTAACCCTATTAGATTCGTTCACTTCATGTTAACCTATGGAGAAAATCTGTCTACTATTGACATCTATATAAATGCTCATAGTTCAAGAAAAATGGTATTTTTAGGTAACCGATCTTTTCTGCACCTCGCAACAGGATTCATTTTCTAAATTTCGTTCACCAAAGGAATTTAGGAGCGTTTAAAACGCACTATACCAGATTTCCCCCCCCCCCAAATAATTTAAAATTTAAAATATTATTTGCATTTTTTTAAGGGGACTCACTACCCTTAAATCTTTAAAGAGTTCGATTTTTTGAAAAAAAAAATATGTTAAAGCCTGAACATTTCTTAACAAAATAAAGCAATCCTCATGAAAATATTCCGCTTAGTTCCGGAGATATTGATATTCTAAATATTTAATTACTGATCAAGTTTATGGTAAGAAAAATTTTAAACTCATTTTTCTCATAATGTAATTTTGCATCATTCCGCAACTGATATCTCAAAAACTATGAAACATAATTCTATGAAAATTTTATCGCTGCATAATCATGTTATTTTATTGCGTCTGAACTAGAATTATTGCACTCACTGCACATTTTGTTATTTTTTCAGGGGTAAATTAATGCAAAAATTTAAGGAAATTTTAAGTATATTTTGAGCAGTTTTAAAAAAAAAAGGAGAAAATATTTTAATGTTGAATGTTTTATGTTCAATTGTATTTTAAATTATTTATTTTAAATAAAAAACAGGAATTATACATTTAAGTGTAAAATTAATTTCATAGTTCTGCGCGCAAGCCAATATACAATATAAAATACTTAAAAAACAAGGTATATCTAAAGCATTTAAAAAATTATTTAAAATTATTTTAAGAGTTGAAAACTTGTTTATAAAAATAAATATATCAATTTATCAATACATAAAATTTGGAAAATTTGGGAGTAACTTGAAATACTTACAAAGTGTCAAAAAGTTTGAAAATATTCCTTATTTCCTCACTTAAGAGTCGTGAGTCCTCTTAAACGAAAACTGGCCCAAAGTGTAAAATTTCTTTCGTTATTACGGAGTACAATTTGAAAAATAAAATATTTCAATCCAAGTCGGAAATCATTGGACACATTTTCTCCATAGGTTAACATTGAGGTATGCGACTGCAATAGGGTGTGTAACACACAGCATTCTTTAGAGCCGTTTGGGGATGTCTACATAGTCGGAAGAGCCAAAAATAGAAAAATGTTTATATATGACATGAAAGAAATTTTAAGCGTCGTTTTTTCTAATGCTTTTTATTAAAATTATCATTCCCAAATGTTAGTATAAGGATCATTTCTAAATACTTAAATGGTTTTAATAGCTTTAATAATTTAGACGCTTTAATAATAGCTTTAATAATTTAGCTTTAATCAATTTAGACGGTTTTTCAATAGTTAATTTTTGAGCACATTAATTATTGATAAGAAAATGCATGGTTCGAATTCTCGTCTTCGCATTTCAATTTAGACGTTCCAATAAAGAATTAATAATAAATTTCAGTAGTTAATTTTTTCTCAGTGCTTTAATTTATTGATTAGCAAATGCATAGTTTGAATTCTCGTCTTTGCTTATTAATTTAGACATTTTAAATTTTTTTCTTTTTCAGTAGTTAATTTTTTTTCTTCAGCGTATTAAATTATTGATTTTTTATCGCTTGAAAAAAAATGTTATATTAAAATGAAAAGTTTTTGAAAAAAACCCACGTTGCAGTTAAAGAACGTTTTTCAAATATGGGAAGCAGAAGTCAAGAAAATGCATTTGATAATCTTTGATTAGAAAAATGATGAACGGGAAATGTCCCGTAGTTTTACAATGGGTTTGAAATTTTGCGGTGTTTGCTAACGTACCCACCCCAAGGTAACCTTAAGTTTACAGCCGTTTTCTATTCTTCCAGTGTCAAAAGGAAGCACACTATATGTACCTTTTTCTGAAATTGTAACAAATGTAGTCACTCTGTTTTCTAATCATAAACTGTTTGGAAAACTACCGATATTTTAAACAGCTTTGCGATGTAATTTTTTTTTCTACTTCTCTCCATCTAAATATATGGTACAGACTAAAACTTGCATATGAAAGCAAAATTGTCAATATATTTTATGTTTTATTTTTTTGTACTTCCATCAATTATTTCCATCAAATGTGACAACATTCCCCGTTACTTACACCAAAATAACGATGTTTCACAGTACCTCTGATGCAAACCGGTTGTCTATTTCAATAATTTTATTCTAAGTTACTTGAATAGTTTGCATCAATTGTGAAAACATTCCCCGGTAGTTAGATAGACCAAAATAACGATGTTTCATCGTATACATATGATGCAAACAGGTTGTCTATTCCTATAATTTTACTCTGAGTTACTCGAATTATTTGAATCAACTGTGACAACGTTCCTCGTGAGTTAGACCAAAATAAGTATGTTGTATAAGTACGTGTTAGGTAAAACATGATGTTTCATAGTATATATGATGCAAAGCAGTTATCTATGTCAATAATTTGATTCTAAGTTACTCGAATTATTTGCATCAATTGTGACAACATTCCCCGTTAGCCCAAACATCCCTCATATCATACTTGTTGTCTATTTGAATATATTTATTCAATGTTACTCGAATTATTTGCATCAATTGTGACAACATCCCCTGTTAGTTAGACCAAACATCCCTCATATCATACTTGTTGTGTCTTTGAATATCTTTATTCCATGTTACTCGAATTATTTGCATCAACTTTGACAGCATACCCCGTTAGTTAGACCAAAAATCCCTCATATCATACTTGTTGTCTCTTTGAATATCTTTATTCCATGTTACTCGAATTATTTGCATCAACTTTGACAGCATACCCCGTTAGTTAGACCAAAAATCCCTCATATCATACTTGTTGTCTCTTTGAATATCTTTATTCCATGTTACTCGAATTATTTGCATCGATTGTGACAACATTCCTCATTAGTTGACCAAACATCCCTCATATCATGCTTGTTGTCTATTTGAATATCTTTATTCCGTGTTACTAGAATTATTTGCATCAACTGTGACAACATTCCCCGTTAGTTAGACCAAACATCACTCATATCTTACTTGTTGTCTATTTGAATATCTTTATTCTACGTTACTCGAATTATTTGCATTAACTGTGACAACATTCCCCGTTAGTTAGACAAAAAATTCCTCATATCTTACTTGTTGTCTATTTGAATATCTTTATTCCATATTACTCGAATTATTTGCGTCGATTGTGACAACATTCCCCGTTAGACCAAACATCCCTCATATCATACTTGTTGTCTATTTGAATATATTTATTCCATGTTACTCGAATTATTTGCATCAATTGTGACAACATCCCTTGTTAGTTAGACCAAACATCTCTCATATCATACTTGTTGTCTATTTGAATATCTTTATTCCATATTACTCGAATTATTTGCATCGATTGTGACAACTTTTCTCGTTAGTTAGACCAAAATAACGATATTTTACATTATACATGGTTGTCATTAAAAAAAAAAAAAATTAGTTCCGGTTACCTCCAAGCAAAGTCACAATGGCGGTTTTATACGAAGCCTCGTAATTTAGAAGTCAACTTCTTAAAACTGACAGAAGAGGCGATTCTAGCTAATGTTTAGCAAACAATGCGCGAAATTATTTGACGTGAACGTGCATTAGGAGGAATTTCACCGCTGTAATTCACTTCCCTGTTTTGCGACGAATACAGGTGCGCGAGGAAGCGAAAACGCAAATAGGAAAAAGGGCCTTGAGTAACATAACATTGTACACTATTTTACAAACGGCATTGAAATTTCAAAGGTCAGGGCGAACCGGTTCCGCATCCATGATGGGAAGCGCATTATTTTTTTTATCTTGAAGAAAAGGACATTGTTGTGTAAGAATTTGATAGCAAATTACTGTAATCTGCTGTTTATTGGTATCGTTTGGTCGTAATCTGTTTGA
>OU015503.1:52558780-52566280 GCA_907164885.2 Dolomedes plantarius
ATATATATATATATATATATATATATATATATATATATATATATATATATATATATATACTAGCCGGGCTACGACCAGCTACGCTCAGGCCATCCGTCCACCAGACAGAAGGCTTTGAATTGATTGATTGAGAGGGAGAATTTTCATAAGAGGCACTTTTAATTTGCAGTCTCCCCCCACCCCACAAAAAGAAAAAAATTGTTATTCGTATTAACGACCACCACCTGGTATGATATGAGAATACCTGCATTAGAAAAAGATAAATTTTCATGTGCCAGTCTGGAATTGACTTCTAACGGAACAGCATTAACCTCTTGAGACTCGAGCAAAATAAAATTTAAATATTTTTTTATAATTATAGTTTATTAAAACAAATGGGCATTAAAAAGCTTGTTTTTCTAGAAATTAATGAATTTAAAGTTTTTAATTTTGCAGAAGAGCACATCCATTTTATTGGATGTTGAGGTCATAAACACGATAAATAATGACAAACCCGCACAAAAAAATTTAAACAAAAAAAATTATGTAGGTAAACTAATATTCAGCTAGATTTAGCCTTTCATCAATGGAGCAAAAAAACCTGAAAAGTAACACATAAAATGCATACATTTTTAACAAACCACTAAAAGCTGAAAAGTAAAAATCTCAATTTTGAAAACCAAAATGAATTTAAAAACTAAACACAGTATAAATAACATAAAAAATAAAGCAAGTGAAATGTTTTACACATCTCAGAACTTAGATAGCATCAGCCTTTCATCATTTGACCACTAAAAGCTGAAAAGTAAAAATCTCAATTTTGTTAAAAAAATCAATTTAAAAATCAGCGCAGTATAAATAACATATAAAGTAAAGCATGGGAAATGTTATACACATCTAAGAATTTAGGTAGCGTCAGCCTTTCATCATTTTACCACTAAAAGCTGAAAAGTAAAAATCTCAATTTTGTTAACCAAAATCAATTTAAAAACTAAGCATAGTATAAATAACATAGTATAAATAACAATATAAATAACATAGTATAAATAAAAACTAAACAAAGTATAATTTGAATTGAATTTAAGTAAAATGTAAATAATTCAACAAAAAAATTAAAGTATTAAAGTATAGGTGGAAGGCCCTGACGAACGAAAAAATTAATAGAAATCAGCAATTAGGGCTCCACGCGCCATAAATGCAAGATTCTGTAGCAATAATAGAAACATCCTCTCCGTATTAAACTCCATATAAATCTCTGTTCAATTAAACTGATCAACATATTACCTCAAAATAGCTTCATAAAATATATTTCTTGATTCGGGGTTCAATATGAATGTTTGTTAACGAAACTCAAATTAAAAACTAAACACAGTATAAATAACATAGAAAAAAACATGTGAAATGTTATACACATCTCAGAATTTAGGTAGATTCAGCCTTTCATCATTGTACCACTAAAAGCTGAAAAGTAAAAATGTCAAATTTTCTTTTGCCTTGTGAACTCTGCATGAAAAATTAAGCACAGTATAAATAACATAGTATGAAAAAAAGGATGGGAAATGTCATACACATCAATGATATGAAAACTCAATATAAAAATATATAAATTTATAATAAACTCCTCAGAATTCAGCTAGATTCAGCCTGGAATTGCAGCAAAAAAGCTGAAGTTACAGGTTTAGAAGAATTTTCCAATAGAACCATTAAATGACTCTCAGAACTTACTAAATTGTAAACAAAAACTGCACCTTCTAATTCTTTGACTGGCCGATAATATTTTATTCCTTGGGAAATTGCTTTTATTTCCATGAAATCTAGCCTGTTTATTTTTGGTGGCATTTCAATTTTCCGTTTTATGCGTAAATGAAAAACCATATGAAAATACCGATTGCTCCTGAAGCTAACGTTCCGTAGACGATATAAAGATAATAATATATATTATAAATATAAAGATAATGATATACATTTTAATGGTAATAATATAAATAAAATCTTTCCAAACTAATATTGTTTTGGAAGCTAATATTCCGCTAATTTCCAGAAAAAGCTAAAATCATTTGAAAACCACACACTGGTGTTGCCTCTCACTGCACCTCTATAAACCCCTAAAAGAATGCAAGAATAAAACGTTTAAAAAAATATAAATCTATTAATTTAAATAATTAAACACACACAAATGTATAAATTACACAAAAGTTTATTTAAATTCTTTAATCTGTCTAAATCTCCATATAGAAATATTTTCGGGGCATTTACAGAACATCGTATATTTCACTTTTGAAAACACGCATTAACTGAGCATCGTCTCAATGAGAAATTTCTGAAATGAATGTGGCAACGAAGATCGTGTATTTACAAACAACAACGGTAACCGAAATGTGTTAAAATATAAATTTTAAGAGTATAAAATCCGACTTCAGTTTGGTATTCGGGTTTAATATATGACTTCAGCTAGATTCAGCCTTTTATCATTGTACCACTAAAAGCTGATTAGGAAAAATATCAAAGTGTCTTTTGGCCTTGTGAACTCTGCATGAAAACTTAAACACAGTATAAAAAAAAAAAACATGTGAAATGTCATAGACATCAATAATATGAAAATTATAATATTTAAATTTTTTTATATCTCTATCTAAATTTTTAAAAAAGTTATAACGTTCTCTAAATATGACAATTAAGAAAAAGATACCTTAAAAAATAAATCATACTACTTAAGAATGTCATACCACAAATTTGTATAAAATCAATGTGCAACTATATTTGACGTACAAAATAATGCATAGGTAATACACTGCTAACATCTTTTAACATCAAAACTTTCCTGATGAACCAGTGTGGTTGATACTGCATGAAGTTTTGGGACTTTCCTATCACATATTATATTATACCAATGTTTGAAATAGCATTATCATGAGAAATACCACTCCTTTCAAACCTTATGTCTGATTTTATACATATTTTTTGCTCATGAAACTATTATTGATTCATGCAACATTTTCTTGAAACGGTTGAAAATTCTGCTTGACATCAAATGCATGTTTGTATACATACAAATAACCTCTAGAGCTGAATAGCCTCGCACAAAACTCAATAGAGCTTGAACAATTCGCATACTAATATCAAATGCCGTAAGGGTGCCATCACTCTGAATCAATCTTTTTCTGAATCAATCTTAATCGAATATCCAAATCGAATCACTTGACACTCGAAACACAGTTCACTTGAATTTAAATTTTTTTCACTTTTGATTGCCAAAGAATCTCCAAAAATCAGTACATATTCAAATGATCTATTTATGATTAAAAAGTTTGAATTAAAAGTGTAAAAAACTAAAAGAAAAGAATAAAAAATTAGACACGATGACGCATTTCTTTTCAGTGATTCATTTTTTTTAGTGAGAATCACGCTTTTTTTACATCGTATGATCGGAGGATCTCAAGATTAGAATCCAAATAAAAATAAACACTGGGGGGGGGGTAAGACACCCCTAGTACCCATAGGGGGCGGCAGGGGGCACATGTAAAAATAATCGAAAACGACTGATATTAGTGACGAATCCATAGTTTTCGGGGTCGCTGAGCTTAATAGTGACACTTCCGATGACGTTTGAGTGCAAGTTCAGCCCCCCCCCCCAACCAGCATAGGAGGAGAGGGGAGAGGGGAATAAGGAGTGAATATAAAATGACCAAAATACCGAGAGTATTGTCGAAGCCATAGTTTTCGGTGTCGCTGAGACGAATAGTGACATTTCCGATGCCGTTTAAGTGCAAGTTCAGCCCCCCATTAGCGTTGGGGGGGGGAGGCGAGGAGGGAAAGAAAGGGTAATTATAAAATGTACAAAATGACCGAGAGTAGTGTCGAATCGATAGTTTTTGGGGTCGCTGAGATTAATAGTGATACTTCCGATGACGTTTGAGTGCAAGTTCAGTCCCCCATCAGCATTGGGGGGGGGGGGGAAGAGGAAGAAGGGGTGCATATAAAATGCCCAAAATACCGAGAGTAGTGTCGAAACCATAATTTTCTGGGTCGCTGAGACGAATAGTGACATTTCCGATGCCGTTTAAGGGCAAGTTTAGCCCCCATCAGCATTGGTGGGTGGGGTGGGGAAGAAGGGCTGAATATAGAAATGCCCGAGAGTAGTGTCAAACCCATAGTTTTCGGGGTCACTGCTACGAATAGAGACACTTCCGATGCCGTTTAAATGCAAGTTTAGCCCCAATCAGCATGGGGGGGGGAGAAGGGGGTCAAAAATAAAATGTCCAAAATGACCGAGAGTAATATCGAATCCATAGTTTTTGGAGTCACTGTCCAAGTTTTGACTTAAATTAATAATGGAGTAAATTTGTAATTTTACTTGATCATTTGAATACTGTACTTAATTTTAAATACGTGTAATCTCTTTGACACCTCCGCCCCCTCCGCTCATCGCTTGAAATACGTGTACATTAAATTATAGGTGGACACTATAAGTAATTTAATGGGGGGATATAGTAATTTTACACTATAGGTGGAATCCATTCCTTTCCCTGTGTAATAAAAAAAATTGAGATTAATAAATACCCGGGCAAACAGCTAGATCTTCTGTCCACTTAAACAGCATCGGGAGCAATATTCCCGATGCTGTTTAAGTGGACAGAACAACTTTAAAATGGTCAGAAAATCGAATTTTTTTGTGGTACCAATTTGGTACCACACTTTTTGTGATTGGACACAATATATTAAAATAATTTACCCCGGTGCCACGACATATGGGTTTTAAGTACCGATAATGCAAAAAAGTAATCAGGCACACATTTTCACAGTGAGAGGTTATTATTTTATAAAAATGGATATATGTGTGTATGTGTGTGTGTATGTTCCAGCATCACTCTGGAACGCCTTTAGCAATTTCAACCAAACTTGGTACACATATCACTTACAATCTGAAAAGAAACACTGGGGGGGGGGGGGAAAGACACCCCTAGTACCCATAGGGGGGGGGCAGGGGGCACATGTAAAAATAATCGAAAACGACTGATATTAGTGTCGAATCCATAGTTTTTGGGGGTCGCTGAGATTAATGGTGACACTCCCGATGCCGGCTATGTGCAAGTTCAGCCCCCCATAAGCATTGGGGGAGGGGAAGGAGGAAGAAGGAATGAATATAAAATGTCCAAAATACCGATAGTAGTGTCAAAACCATAGTTTTCAGGGTCACTGACACGAATAGTGCAATTTCCGATGCCGTTTATGTGCAAGTTCAGGCCCCATCAGCATGGGGGAGGGGAGAAGGCGGAATATAAAATGTCCATAATGACCGAGAGTAGTATCGATTCCATAATTTTCGATGTCTCTGAGATGAATAGGGGCACTTCCGATGCCATTTAAGTGAGAGTGCAGCCCCCCATCAGCATTGTTGGGTGAGGTGGGGTAAGAAAGTGTGAATATAAATTGTCAAAAAGGAGCGAGAATAGTGTCGAATCCATAGTTGTCGGGTTCGCTGCGACGAATAGGGATACTCCCGATATCGTTTAAATGCAAATTTAGCCTCCCAACACCATTGGGGGGGGGAAGAAGAGGGAGAAATAAAATGTCCAAAATTACTAAGAGTAGTGTCGAATCCAGTTTTTGTGTCGCTGAGATGAATAGGGCCCTCCCGATGCCGTTTAAGTGCAAGTACAGCCTCCCATCATCATTGATGGGGAGGAGGTGGGAGAAGGGGTAAAACAAAGTCTAAACTGACCGATATTAGTGTCGAAACCATAGTTTCCGGAGTCACTGAGAGTAATATAGGAAACTAAAAATGTTGTTTATAGTCAAGATTTAATTTAAATTAATAATAGAGTGAATTTGTAATTTTACTTTATCATTTGTATACTGTACTTACTTTTAAATTCCTGAAAATTAAATTACTTAGATTTTACACTATAGGTAGAAGCCATTCTTTTTCCTGTTAATAAAAAATTGGTATTAATAAATACCCGGGCAACGCCGGGTAAATAGCTGGTATATATATTCTTCTATATATATAAAAGAGCTTGTCTGTTTGTTTGTCCGCTATAGAATCATAGACTGTTTCACTCACAGAGACCAAATTCGGCACAGTTAATGTTTAGGACCCGAGAAACTTAAATCAGCAAAAACGAAGTTTGGCTCTCAATTAGTTTTTTTAAAATTAATTTTTAATGATTTTTTGTGCCCGTAAGAGGTGCGAGGTACCCCCTGTGGATACAGGCGTTCAGTGAAATACGAACCTATCCCTCTTCCCCCGCGCGGGAGAAGAGGGGTTCGCGGGGGGGGGGGAGAGATTCATGGTAATAACCTTTGACCTTGCCTAACTGACTGACTAACTGACAGATAACTCACAGTCCAAACCGTTCGACATAAAGAGCTGAAATTTTGCATGGTGATTCTTCTATAGTGGAGTTTATAGTGGAGGGGTAAACTGAGAAAGATTTTTTAAAAATTCTTCTTCGATTTTTTTAAAATTAAATTTTTAAGCTGTTTTTCTAATTTTTTCAAGTTTGCATTTAAAATGATAATCCGAGGGTTATAAAATTTATATCACGAGAAATATCATAAAAATTCCTTTAAAACGAAATCTTTTTCGATTCTTTACCTACCTACCTTTTCTGATTTTTGGTGAATTTTTAAAGATTAATTTTTAGAATGTAATTTATGAAATGCTGATCACGTGGTTTCTTTTCTTTTTGTGATACTTTAAATTAATTTTGCGTTACTTGCATAACAACGAAATAAATTGACAAAAGAAATATTAAAATACGGTAAAAGATATAATTTAACCACTAAACTAACTGAGATGGGAGATTTTTAAGAATGCAGTTCAAATTAGTATGTTTTAACACAACTTTCCCGGCTCTGCTTTTTGTCCTTTGTTATTTGCAGTTTTTCTCATCGCTTGAACCGATTTACAATTTGCTTTTTCTACGGTTTTTGGCCTTAGGAAAATTAAAAATCGAATTACAATTCGCTTTTTCAACGGTTTTTGGCCTTGGGAAAATTAAAAACCGATACGGTTTTTGGCCTGTCGACAATAAAAAACCGAATCACCAAAGTAAGGAAAATAGGCTTCATGTGAAATCGCGCCTTACTTTGAATAAATAAAGGGGATAATGCATCTTGCACTTTACCTCTTGGGTGATGTGGAAAAAAGTGCGTCTCTTGGGTGTTGTGGAACAAACTGAGCTTTTAAGGGAAAAATAAATAATAAAGGCAAATGTAAATTATATAACTTATTTCTAATTAAACAGTGGATCAAACAAATCTAATTAAATCTAATTAAACAGTATCTAACAAATATAATTAAGCAGTAAACTTATTCAATCCAAACGTGCGAATCACGCAACACTGTGTTATTAATTCTCAATTAAATCAGACGTATAATCAGATGAAGGTCCGCAAGCTCAAAGTTTCTTTTTTTATTATTGTTTGTATATCATTTCAGTAGAAACGCGCTAAGCGCAATTTGTCTAGCCAGATGAACATGAAGAGCGGGGGGGTGCAGCCCAGTATTTTTTTGAT
>OU015503.1:52568780-52658780 GCA_907164885.2 Dolomedes plantarius
GAACTGATAAGTTAATTTTTAACACTGGGTAAGAAAACTCAGTTTTAGTGTTTAATAATATGTTTGGTGAGTCTCAGTTTCACCATAACTATCTGCGCGTGATATTCCCATCCATTGAAAATTCTGCGTATCCTGTAGCAGTGGGGAAAACAGAATCTGTAGACTTTTATTTTCTGGGTTTCAAGAGCTGATAAGTTAACTTTTAACACTGGCTAAGAAAATTCCGTTTTAGTGTTTAATAATATGTTTGGTGAGTCTCAGTTTCACCGTACCTATCTGCGTGTGATATTCCTATCCATTGAAATTCTGCGTATCCTGTAGCAGCGGTGAAAACAGAGTCTGGAGACTTTTATTCCCTGGATCTCAAGAGCTGATAAGTTAACTTTTAACACTGGCTAAGAAAACTCAGTTTTAGTGTTTAATAATATGTTTGGTGAGTCTCAGTTTCACCATAACTATCTGCGCGTGATATTCCTATCCATTGATATTCTGCGTATCCTGTAGCGACGGTGATATCAGGGTCTGAAGGATTTTATTTTCGGGTTTCTACAGCTGTTAATTTAACTGTTCTTCCTGTCTAAGACGGCAGAGTTACAGTGTTTAATAAATATGCTTGGAGTGTTTGAATTTCCCCATAATATCACCATCTGGGGATACTATCTGAACAAGATGTGCCTATCCAGTGAAATTCCGCGTATCTCACATCAGTGGTGATGCCAAAGTTTCAAGACTTTTATTTTCTGTGATTTAAGAGCTCATAAAATTAAGTGTTTCACTGTATAAGACTACTGAGTTGAAGTGTCTGATAAATATGTTTGATCTTTCTTAATTTTGGTTTGCTATCAGGAAGCGATGTGCCTATCCACTGAAATTCTGTTAGTCCTGTAGCGGCGTCAATACTAGAATCTGAAGATTTTTATTACCGGGGTTCCGAGAGCTGATAATTTAACTGGTCTCACTTGCTAAGACAGCTGAGTCACAGTATTCAATGACCGTGTCTGGTGTGTTTCAATTTCACCATAAATATATAGGGGAGATGTGCCTAAGCTATGAAAATCCTTGTGTTGTCGGCGATACCAGAGTCTGGACGGTTTCCTTTAAGGGCTGATGCTACATCGTTTGCAAGAGTTTACGTTAGCCTTGATTTATATTTTAGTGGAGCCCACTATCTACATATATAAAACAGTTCCGTAACTGACTGACTCACTGACTGACATATAACGCACAGATCAAACCGCTGGCCCTATTTGGCTAAAATTTTGCATGGCGATTCTTCTTATAGTGTAGGGGTGCACTAAGAAAGATTTTTGAAAATTCTTCTTAGATGTTTAAAAATTAAATTTTTAAGCTGGTTTAGTAACTTTTTTTAAGTTTGCATTTAAAATAATAATTTGAGGTTTATAAAATTTATATCACAAGAAAGATCATAAAAATTGCTTTAAAATGAAATCTTTTTCGAATCTTTACCACCATTTTCTGATTTTTGGTGAATTTTTACAGATTAAATTTTAGAATTTAATTTATTAAATGCTGATTACGTGATTTCTTTTTCTGGTACTTTAAATAAATTTATCGTCACGCCCATAACAATAAAATAGACAAAAAAAATATTTTTTCCCTTGCTAATGCGGCAGGCGATTGGACATTATCCAAAAAAATATTAAAATACAGTAAAAGATATGTTCCTCAAACTGTACTATATTAACTGTACTATATTCCTTAGTATGTCCTATTAGATTTAATTTGAATATTTTCTTCTACATTATTTTGTCTATAAAAATATCCCTTACGATTTTTTTTATAAATATATTTTTTTTGTTTTTTTTACATCATTTGTATACATTGATCGTTGTATTTAATATATATATATATTTATATATATATATATATATTGGCATTAATTGCATACATTGACGTTGTATTTAATTTGAATGTACTCCGTAGCGAAGTGCGTGTTTTCAGATGGGTTGGAATACTAAAAGTTTAAAATAGTGGCGCCATCTACTGTTCGTCTGTGAATCGAGAGTCGCATCCTTCTAAAATTGTTGGTTATTTATTAATTAAAAATATTGGAAAGTTCTTGTGGGTCGGTAAATATACATGTCGGAACAGTTTTAAGATTTATAAATTATCAACCTACACAGGTGATAGTTTATCCGGCGTGGCCCGGGATTTTAAGAATCTTTTTAAGAATAAAAATATCTCTTACGATTTTTTTCATAAATATATATATTTTTTTACATCAATTGTATACATTTATCGTCATATTTATTATACATATACATATACATATATATATATATATATATATATATATATATATATATATATATATTTTTTTTTTTTTGGCATTAATTGCATACATTGAACGTTGTATTTAATTTGAATGTATTCCGTAGCGAAGTGCGGGTTTTCAGCTAGTCTTTCTATAAGAATACTCGATGTTTAATGGTGCAGTTTTGCATTTTGAAAGTTATTTGTCTGGAGATTTCAAATGTTCTTGTGGGTGGTAAGATGTGCTAATTCCTGTTAGGTAGAAGCTGTCGCTGCAGGAGTTTAAGACTTAAGGGAACAAGGGACCTTCAATCTCGTTTTTCTTTAATTTTCAATATTTTACTCTATATACCCCATGAGTATAATTAATATTCTTTTCTACTACATTGAAGATTCTTAGAATTCACAAATAAGTATTTTGTGGAGGAATAAGACCTGTTTATCAAAAAATTCTTCAAAAATGCTAGAACTTTTCAAAAGGCTCCATGCGTATACATTTTTTTCTGATATCTTCCAAATTTCTCAGAATTGTTAATTGAAGTGTTTGTTCCAAAACTGAGCATAATTCTTTGAAATTACAAATATGTTTCAAATTTATAGACCATAAAATAAAGAAAAAAGATTTTAAAAAATAACTCGCAGAATAAAGAAAAATATTTAAGGCTTTAGATTCATACAAAAAAAATTATTAAATGAACATTTATATTTATATACATATTGTAAACTTATAAAAAAATTAAGAACTTTAATTAATATAGAATGCGTATAGAGCAATTTGAAAATGTTAGCATTTTTTAATTTTTTTTTTCAAAAACAGACATTATTCTGCCAAAAATTCGTTATTTTTGAATTCTAAATGTTTTCAGTGTAGTAAAATAGAAAATTAATTATTCTCATTTTGTATGTAGAGTTAAAAATCGAAAATTTAAAAAATTCGAATTTGACGGTCCCTTGTCCCCTTAAGAAATTTTTTTTTAAAAGAAGAAAATTCCAATGTTATTCGTCATAAAGTACTGAACACAATAAATGTAAATTATAAGTGACAGTAAAAATTAATTAAAAAAAACTAAGAATCTTTAAAAGAAGGAACTGGATGTAAAGACTTTCTTCGGGCAGTTCAGTTCGTTTTACTGCTGTTGCACGCTTGTGTGTGTATTTAACTTTTTTCCTTCAGTGCGAAAGGTAGTCTTGTCTTTCGACATTAGCCCATTCTACAGTGGGAAATTGTTACGGTTGCTATGTAATAACCCCATTGGATTCGCTCACCTCAGTGTTAACCTATGGAGAAAATTTGTCCACGGATTGCCGACTTGGATTAAAAAAAAAATTTAAAAAAATTGTACTCCGTCATAGAGAAAGAAATTTTACATTTGTGTACATTTTTCATTTTTTTTTAAAAATGCAATTAATATTTTAAAATTTAAATTATTCGGGGAAAAATCTGGTATAGTGTGTTTTAAATGCTCATAAATACCAAATTTATAAAATGAATCCTGTAGTGCTTTGCAGAAAAGTTCAGGCTATCTGACAATACCAATTTTATTTGATTACCAGGATTTGTGTACCTGTAAATAGTCGACAAAAATATATTTTAAATAAAAAATTTGGGGGCAGCGCTTAACCCCCCTATAGAGAGAGACCCATTACAATCCCTCAAAATGTCAATCCTAAGGGGGGTGGAATTCTCGAACTGTCAACTGGACTCCTCTCACCACAAGAGTCTGCAAGAAGAGGAAAAGGGAAATACGATTTTTTTTCGTACTACATAGCAGCCTTAACTGCTTGTTATTGAGCACCTTACAGGGGAACCAACATTCCCCCTCCTGGTCTTCCTCATTTTAAATAAAATAAATGCCCCTCTCTTGGCCAGGAGACTCGTTGCCAGAGACTTTGTAGTGGCCCGGGATCCATTGTAAAACGACATCTTTATGTTGGCTGCTCAAGACTGCTGTATACTAACCTTATTGGATTCGTTCACCTCAATGTTAACCTACGGAGAAAATGTGTCTACTATTTACAGCCACATACATGCTGATAACACTGATCTGCATTTTTTCAACTTTTTTCCGTTGTTTTGAAATGAACATGTGTATCTGAATGGACTTTTTGCGCAGATTCCGAAAATGACCTTCAAAATTCCGTATCACGTCAAGATTTGTCATAAATGATGGAAATGTGAAAATTTAAAAAAAAGTTATTTTTTAATGACATTGCTATATGGCAACGTTTGTAACTTGTGAAAATGCTCTATGGAGGGCCGGAATGATTGTTTAAGGAACAGATAAACATCAATACATATTCAAACGCAAACATTCCTAACATTAACCACTGGGCTCCGCTTCAAACTTTCTTTTTTTTGCATTGTGTTCGGTGTGCGCCCGTACAGTCTCTGTACAACACCCAACAATAGTCGGCCATCATATGTACAGTCCACTTTCCTAGGTGTCTCTTTTCCATCACTTTAATATCCTGATGGAAGCGCTCGCCATGTTCTTCAGAAAAATCACTAAGATCGTTAGGAAAGTAATTGAGATGAGCACGAAGAAAGTGAACTTTGACGCTCATTTTGCAACCAAGCAGTTTATAAGATTCCAGCAACTCCTCAACTAAAGTTGTGTCATTTGAAGCCTTCGTATTCCCCAAACAGTTATGTACCCCATTTCTGAATGCAGTCCATGGTCGCGATTCGCACTCACGCATGATTTTCTCGAATTTGTTGTCTGCCATTAATTTTTGTATTTGAGGGCCTACAACAATGCCAGCTTTAATTTTTTCAGTCGTGATTGATGCAAACTTACCACACAGATACTAAAAGCATTTACTGTCCCTTCTTAAAGCTGCCACGAATTGTTTCATTAAGCCAAGGTTGATGTGTAAAGGTGGTAACAGTATTTTCGAGGTATCAACCAGTGGAACTGAAACAATGTTTTTTTCGCCAGGTGTGAATGTACTTCTGACTGGCCACTGCTGCCGAACCCAATGTTTCGTCCTTGATCTGGAGTCCCATTCACAATAAAGCAAGGAAATTCTCTGTAGCCTCCTTGTTGGCCGAGCAATATTCCAATTACCTTGAAATCCCTGCACAAAGACCATTTATGAAATTTGTACTGCACACTTTCCAGCAGTAATTTAAGGTTCTCGTATGTCTCTTTCAAAGTCACATAATGTGCTACTGGAATGGATGGATGGATATTAGTATTGTGTAATAAAACACCTTTTAAACTGGATTTACTGGTATCTATGAACAACCTCCACTGTCCTGGATTGTAATTGATGTTGAAGTATTTCATGACTGCCTGAATGTCTCGACAATATACCAAACCACCTTCCTCAGCAAAAAACGGAACCAATTCTGCTTCTCGGTGTCTGTACCAGAAGAATTTCATATTTGGTCACAGTAAATTATTTTCATGAAGTCTTGATTCTAAAAGCTCTGCTGCGTCTTTAGGTAAATTCAGATCGCGAACCAAATCATTCAGTTCATCAGTGTAAATGGCACTGGGGTTTCATCCTCCATGATGCCCGGTTTGTACATCTCCTCACTTGTAACATCTTCTAAATCGGTGTCTGTTGGGGGCTTGATATTGGACGGGGATGGCACAGGGGTGGATTCACTATGGGGCACTGGTCTTATGCCAGATGGGATATTGTGATACACGCTTACACGCTTACGCGCTTAAATGTTACGCTTACTGGTTCTGGTATGGCCCCCAATATTCACTGTGCATTAGTAGCAGTCTTCACTATGGTTTTTACTGTACCACGTACCACATGTACACTATACCAGTGTACCATGATCTGCCTCGAAGGGCGCCACATGTGACCAATATCAAGAAGGGAGCGCTGGCGTGTGGTATGAGTCATACTGCCATGCCAAGATAAATTCTCTCATGTTTCGCCTTTGTGAGTGGCGCAAATCGTGACGGCAACAGATGAAATAGTTGCATTTCCATTATCAGCTAGATATTAATGTTTATCTATTCCTTAATCAATCATTCCGCCCCTCCAGAGAACATTTTCACGCATTACGAACGTTGCCCTATAACACTGTCATTACAAAATACCGTTTTTTTTTTCACATTTTCCTTATTTGTGAAAAAACGCGACGTGATACGGAATTTTGAAAGTCATTTTCGGAATCTGCACAAAAAATCCATTCAGATACACCTATTCATTCCAAATTAACAAAACTTTGCATATTAGTGTAATCCAATAAATATGGTATTTTTAGATAGCCTGAACTTTTATGCACCCTACAATAAGAATCACTTTAAATATTTTGTCCACCAAAGGAATTTAGGAGCATTTAAAACACACTATGCCAGATTTTTTCTCCCGAATAACTCAAATTTTAAAACAATATTCGCATAAAAAAAGAAAACGAAAATTGCCCCAATATGTAAAATTTCTTTCTCTATTACGTAGTACAATTTTAAATGAAATCTGTAAATCCAAGTCGGCAATCCTTAGACACATTTTCTCCATAGGTTAACATTGAGATGAGCGAATCCAATAGGGCTCGTACACAGCAACCTTAATACCATGTCGCAGTTATTGGCCAGAGACTTAATTTTGCAACAGTTTCGATCCTTCGGATATACTGCAGAATAATAAGCAATCATGACATAAACGAGGATGAAAAAGATTGGACTTAAGCGCCGCAGGAGCTTCCAACACTCAAGGATGTCAGCAAAGTGAGGTGTGTAATAAGAATCAATTGCAATTAAAGCAGCTTTAGAGTCACTGTAAGATAACAACTTTGGAGAAACGGTTCAGATGGCAATGCAGTTGCGAAAGTGCTACACGCATTGCAAAGACCTCTCCATCGTATGCAGTTCTTCCCTATACAACAGGAGCGGAAAAGGAGAAAAGCCTATAGAAGACGCTTGCTACTGCATTGACACAATTTTCCATACAAGAGCCATCTGTATAAACATGCTCCTAATCCCACGCTGGATACAACACGCTAATAGTCTTGTAGGTCAAAGACTTCAAAACCACAACGCCAAGTCCTTTTTATAGACATCTTGACTAAGACCAGTGCAAACCCGAAAACCATTCTTTTCGATGGGGTTTTTGAGGTGAATGAGCGGTTCTATCACTTATATTACATGCATGTGTGGGTGAGTGTATATATATATATATATATATATATATATATATATATATATATCGATCTATTGTTTTTCAAGGGACCGATTGAAATGAACGATAAATGCGGGAAAACGATAGATGCGGAAACATAACAAAGCAATATGATCGTTGGAACTGGATAAAATGAACGGTACATACGGAAAAACGATGGATCCGAGAACGATCGATCGAGATTCCACTGTATATATATATATATATATATATATATATATACATACATACACACACTCTACACAAATGCATGTGATATGCTTATGCGTATTTTTTCAAGTACTGATGTTTTTCTATGTATAAAGCTCTGATTTTAGTGTACTATTTCTTTCTAAATTTAGAACGAAAGAGTTCTTTTTGAAATACAGATATCGATCCTCCAGTATACGGACTTGATGTTTTAATATTTACTTATTTACACGAGATAATAAATTTTGTTTGATATTTATACAATTAATTTATTATAAAAAATCTTGGAAATCATTATTTAAAAAAACAAATCAGCCAAATATTCGCTAGCTCATTAGTGGATGTAAACATGAAAATCTATTTGAATTTCCATTATGACTTTCGTATTATAATTCAGTTACGTTTTCATAATAATTTTTAGGTAATCTCCTTTTAAATGCTTATTAGATTATCTGCATAACATTTTCATAAAAGTGATTCAGTCATCCAAATCGAGTAGTCCAAAGAATTTTTACTTGCCCTACCTTTTGAATTAAAAAGACTCGAAAAGCTTATTCGAGTATATCCTACCCAAAAAAGGTGTTCAAAGTTCTCAAAAATAAATATCATAGAATTTCCTGCTATTTATTTTGATTTTTTTCTTTACTCTCGCTTTAAGCCGCAAGCTTTCTAACCCCTCAGACTCAGAAAAGAAACAGAGCATGAGCAATGAGAAATAAACTGAAGTGAAATGGGTCGTACCACTTGGGAAGTCGTGATTGGTCTGCAAGAACAAAGAACTTTCTCTCTCCCGCTCTCTAAAAGTCAATCGTCTGGATCACTGAGAAAAGAAACGGAATACTGTTTTTTATTTTGATTTCTTTTTTAACCATTTTTTTTTTGCTTCGGCTGTTGACAAGTCGAAATAGGAAAAAAAAAAGTTTAGAAGAAAAATCGTCAGTCGCTGAAAGTTTTTGGGTAATGCACTATCTCGCATCGTCCAAAAATAATACTAGAGAGACAAAAGCGGCATAGCCAAACTTTAGGAAAAATTAATGACGAAATTTGGGATTTTTCGCGGAAAGTTCGGGATAGAACGCGTGTGATTAATTAAGTTTTTCTTTTTTTCTTGTTGTTATGTAAGAGAGGTGAATAAAAGTTTCAGACAATTTAACACAAAACTTATTCGCTTCACACTACTTTTAAAATTTTCTTTTCTTATTCTGGCGTGCAGTTTATTGTACGCAGTAAAATTGTTCTATATTTAGAGGCAATTATGCGAAGAAATAGGGCATTTTATTCCAGCGCAAACGTCAGAAAATAAATACTAACATATGTTTCAAACAGTGTATGAACCTTAAGAAAGTATAAATTCTTATACTTAGTATAAATACTTGATATTAGAAAAATAAACTGTCATAATTATTGTAAATACTTTATATTAGAAAACATAAATCAACCGTTAGCAAAATGTAAATTGTTATACTTAATACTTTATATTTGAAAATATAAATCAACCATTACACAATATGAATTGTCATACTTAATTTAGTACTTTTATTAGAAAATATAAATCAACCGTTAAAGATTATAAATTTTTATATGTAATGTAAATACTTTATATTAGAAAATATAAATAAACCATTAGCAAAATGTAAATTGTTATACTTAATACTTTATATTTGAAAATATAAATCAACCGTTAAAGAATATAAATTTTTATATGTAATGTAAATACTTTATATTAGAAAATATAAATCAATCATTAGCAAAATGCAAATTGTTATACTTAATACTTTATATTTGAAAATATAAATCAACCGTTAGACAATATAAATTGTTATACTTAATTTAATACTTTTATTAGAATATATAAATCAACTGTTAGAAAAGATAAATTGTTGTACATAATGTAAATACTTTATGTTAGAAAATATAAATCAACCATTAGCAAAATGTAAATTTTTACACTTAATACTTTATATTAGAAAATATAAATCAGCCGTTAGACAATATAAATTGTTATGCTTAATTTAATGTTTTTATTAGAAAATATAAATCCACCTTTAGAAAAGATAAGTTATTGTACATAATTTAAATATTTGCATTAGAAAACATAAATTGTTAATGTAAATATAGTATACTCTATTATATTTACTATAATAAAAACTTTATTTTAGAAAATATATTTCAACCATTTAAAGCTATGAATTGTTTAGATCAGTTGTGCTCAAATTTTTTTCGATCGCAACCCACTATCTTTAAATACGTATAAAGTCACTCGACCCGTAGTGAACATTTTTTTGGTTGTAGCAAAATTTTTTTTTAATTAGGAAAATGGTCACTAAAGATGCAAAAAACAGCAAATTTTGACGAACTATTTTTAAAATCAATGAACAGTAGATTATAGGTATACAACTGACACTACTCAGAGCCATCTGTAGCACGATCTATCAACCAGAGTTCAACCAAAATGGATAGAGGGACTAAGGACAACACGGGAAAGAGTTTCCGTGAAAAAAAAAGTTCTAAAAGACCGCGATAGGAGAAGATATGGCGCTGTAGTTGTCGGTGCACCCGAGAATTTGCACAAAACACAAGTATTTCGGCCAGTATTTCGGGCTATAAAGATAAGGGGTGAATACTGAAAAAGTTGTAATAAGCAGACAAATGATTAACAAAAAAAATTTCACTGGAACCGCTTTATGCAGCAAATCCACTTCTACCTCCTTCAAAGTGACCACCATCCTGTTGGACGAAACATTGCATCATGAACACTACGTACTCAACGGCCGAGCTTAGCATGTTACCAGGACTGTTCATCACAGTCCGGGATATGTTGACCTTTAGGGCCGCCAAGTTAGAGACTCCACCAAGAACTTAATTAATTGGCAGAAACAATACATTAGAATTAGAATCTAAATAAACTAATATCATTTTCTTTATTAATTTTATTTTAATTAAAATTAGAATCTTAATTAGAGTAGCTTTTTATACCCTCTTAGAACGAAAAATTTTAAGATACAAGTGTAGAAAATTAACTCTTACTTACTATTAAGGTATTATTATGCAATTATTAATATTTTACTATGATATTCCTAAAACTTCTTGATATACACAGTTGAGTATTTCAAAAGTAGGAGATGCTACAGTGACAGAATCAAAAGAACGGTCTCTAGATAAACTTGCATACACCTGTCCATGACTAAACACTGGATTTGATAGGTCTAAACATATTTTGTCAAAAGTTTGTTCTCTTACATACATTTAGACAAACCGATGGAACAAATGGATAAATTAAAATTATCTCGTGAATAAATTCACGAGTAAAATACGGCAATTAAATTGTACCAAATTACGTGCTATCGCACACACGCGGTTGGCCGCTAATGTTTACATCTGGTAGTTGCAGCCGTTGTCATTCGGAATGTAGAAACATCGTCGATTTTTGTGCCGCATACCTACGCGTTTTATATATATAGATATTCAAATTCGAAAAGGCCCTAATAAAGTTGGATTTATAGGAATTTTGCAACCTTTTAGATATGCTATTAAATTATTTAATAAAAACTTAATTTCATTAGAATCAATAAATGTTTTATTATCTTACCTAACCCCCTCTCTATCACTTTTTATTTCAATTTGCATAATTCCTATTATTCTATTTAACTTCAATTCTCTTATTGATATTAAACATAACCTTTTAATATTTTTTATTTTATCAAGAATAGGAGTATATTTTATTCTACTAATTGGATGATCAAGAAATTCAAAATATTCCTACCTGGGTTCAATTCGAAGAGTAGCTCAAATAATCTCATATGAAGTATCATTTTTCATAATTATTTTATTTATTGTTTTATTATCACAATCATATTCATTTTCTCAAATAGAAGAGTCACAAAAAATATTACACTTCTTTTGAGGAAACACCTTGGACTTTAAATAACCCCACAGAAAGAAGTCGTATGAGTTAGGTCCGGGGTGCGAGGTGGCCATGCAAGTAGAAAAAATAGACTGATGACCCTTTCTGCTATTCAGCGATGGCGCAACAGATTCCGCACCGACCTTTATAGCCCAAAATACTGGCGCTGCTGTCGACTATGTACTCATGAATTTGCATTTTGATGTTTTACTTGCGTTTTATGCAAATTCTGTTGTGCGCCGACGACAACAGCGCCATATCTTCAATTATTAAATTAAAAAATAATTTTAAAAACTCTGTTCGAGGTTTTAAATACACACCTAAGGGCTATTAATTAAATTTGTTATTATTTCTTCCTGTGTTAAACGTTGCCAAAGTATTGCTATATTCCTCGCTTTACCGGAAATTTTGGCGAACTTGAAAAAGGCAGAAACGTAAATATGTCAAATTGATAACAGTAGTACCTTATGACAACAGCATTTTAAATATTTTTTGCAATAGATTGTAATAATTGAATCACCTGTAAAATTAACTCAAATTTTTTAAATTAAAAAAAAACTATGCGCTCTTTATTTAAAAGTTTGCCATTAGGTGCGAGAAACGAAACTCGAAAATTCGCATTTGCTAATCTCTGATTAGAAAAATACTGGCAGAGAAATTCTCCATTGCTTAAGACTGCTCTGTACTAACCCTATCGGATTCGCTCACCTCAATTTTAACCTATGGAAAAAATGTGTCCAAGGATTGCCGACTTGGATTCAAAGATTTTTTTTTTTTGAAAAATTGTACTCCGTGATAAAGAAACAAATTTTACATCTTGGAGCACTTTTCGTTTTTTTTTTCAAATGCAAATAATATTTTAAAATTTAAATTATTCGGGGGAAAATCTGGTATAAAAAATTCGGGGGGAAATCGGGTTTGTTTTAAACGCTCATACATTCCTTTGATGGACGAAATTTATAAAATGAATCCTGTTACAAGTTGCAGGAAAAGTCAGGCTATCTGAAAATACCATTTTTATTGGATTATCGGCATTTATGTAGCTGTCAATAGTAGACACATTTTCTCTATACGTTAACATTGAGGTGAGCGAATCCAATAGGATTATTAGACTGCAGACTTAACAACGAGATTAAACATCTGCGATGTCAAGTGACGCATCGCTTGTATTACTCAATTCAGGTAAGCCTTGTTTAGCTTTCATTATAACTGGTGACTAATCATTATAGCCAAAAAAAGCAAAACCGTACTGATGACGTTTCTTATAGTTTAACTTAATTCCTGACCATACATCACGAGTAGTGTTTTTACTCGCTGGACTCGTTTAGAAAGAAAACAAAGGGGGAAAATGTACAAAATCCTCAAAATATTTTATCTTTTGTTTTCAATCGTGCGCCGATAATGTCTACTTCTTAAACACAACCTGAAATCAGGATACATGACTGACAAAATGTTATACATTTTTAACTCTTTAAAGAGATCTATTCTTTCACTTTCCTGGACGTTAGATTATTTCGAGATAATTTTCTCGCCGTTAAGTTTTATAAGTGATTTCCTCGTTGCATTCTTTAAAATCGCGGAAACATTCTATAAAGAGATTATTTTGTAATGAAAGTCGAGGATATGTCAGATATATTATGTATGAGTTATAATTTTGAATTTCTCAAACAAAAAAAGCCTTTTAAATTTTTAATAATAGTTTAAATGATTAATAATTAAGTATCGAATACGTTATTAAATTTAGTTGTATGTTTTTTTTTTTATTAAAGGACTGTTTAATTCTTAGATGTTTAAATGTTTATACAGATTAACTGATTTTTATTAAGTTTTTTTTATCAGTTTTCCCACTTCTTTATTTTTTTGATAGGGAATCATCTAAAAGCCGTGTTTGCTTCACTAATTGTTAATTTTTTTCTTCAGTTTCCATTCCTCTTTAATTTCTTGATGGAAACATAAAAGGCGTGTATCTTTGACCTAATATAAATTTTTTCATCAGTTTCCATTCGTCTTTAATTTTTTTGGTGGTGGGAGGGACATCTAAAATCCCTGTATATTTCACCTATCATTAGTTTTTCATCAGTTTTCATTCCTCTTTAATTTTTTGAAAGGAATCCTAAAAGACGTGTATCTATGACCTATTATTAATATTTTCACCAGTTTCCATTCCTCTGATTTTTTTAAGGAGAAATATCTAAAAGCCGTCTTTCTTTCACCTTATTAACTTTTTCATCAGTTTTTATTCCTCTTTAATTTTTTGAGACGACACGTAAAAGCCGTGTATCTTTAACCAACCTATTAATTTTTTCATCAGTTTCCCTTCTTCTATAGTTTTTTTAGGGGTTCAAAGCCGCGTTTCTGTCATCTCTTAGTAATTTTTCATCAGTTTCCATTCCTCTTTAATGGTTTGAAGGGGAAACATCTAAAAGCCGTGTTTCTTTCACCTATTATTAATTTTTTCATCAGTTTTTATTCCTCTTTAATTTTTTGAGAGGACACATAAGAGGCGTATTTCTTTCACCTCGGATATACCAATACTATGAATGTTCGCTGATATGTACCCGTTGTATATACTTCCATCTTTAATATTTGGATCGTTTCATATGAAATATAAAATATAGCACATTAAATTCTTGTTAATATAAAAAAAGGAAAGAAATACTTGCTTAGTTGTGGGAAAGGAAAAGGAAAAATGTGGGGTTTTAAAATATATATGCTTATTTGTTCTATAAAAGGAAAATAAAGGGTAAGGATTTACCTTCCTGTTTAGAATCTAAAGGGAAAAAGTAATGCATTTAGGTTTTAATTGATAAATAAATGGTAGTTTTTTACCGTATTGATTTAAAGAACAACAGTAAAGGTTATTATTTTTCTCCGCTGTTAAATATAGGTAATGATAGGCAATTTTCTTTGCTTTAAAAGAAAGAGGAAAAGTTAATGTTGCCCTTGAAATGTATTACGGGATTACTTCCTATTATCTAACCAACTTTCGTCAAGTCCGTTTTCCCATTGTCAAATTCTGGAACTTTCGAACGTTATTTTATGCAGTGGTAAATTACAATAATTTAGATAACATTTTAAATAAAGTAAGATAAATTTCAAGAAAAATTAAATATTTTCAATTATTTTTTAAAATTCAGAATCTATGAGAATTTTGAAAAAGTAATTTTAGCTCTATCAAAAATTGTAAATTTTTGTTTCGCTAGATGTTGGTTTTCATGCTATCAGGAATATGTGGTAAAGGAAGCAAACCTTCAGTGAATTAAATGCGAATGACAAAACAGCTTGGCGACTTAACCTTTGCGAGTTTGACGGTCAAATTTGGCGCCAAGTTTAGTTTGCGCTGCTTAAAAAAAACCAAAAATTACATATATTTCCATGTGTGCACTCTGAAAATTTCCTTTACGTCCATTCGAAAATTCTGGAGGTGATATTTTAATATGATCCCGAGAAAAAAGTAAAATATTTCCAGTCAGGTAGTATCTAACTGGGATACTTCATCTTGGTAAATTTAACAACCAAATTTAGCAGCAAAATAAAGTGTTGTTTCTTCTATATGAAAAATTAGGCACTAGCTTATGGCACATCAATAGGAGCTGAATTTGGAAATTTTCCTCCAAGTACGTTTACAAAATTCTCGTTTTCATGAAACACCCATATAGAAAACTGAAATCATTCTTGCTTTCATACTGACAAACTTTCTCATTACTTACAGTCATTCTCGTTTACAAACTGAAATCAATTCTCGTTTACATGAAACACCCATAGAGCAAATTGAAATCATCCAAGTAGGTCAGTATGTAACTCTATAAATGGGAAAGACGAGTGAGATAGCCTAGTGATAACGATTCCAAGTTTAACTCGCAAAGTGAAAGTGATTTTGAGAGTAAATTGAGCTTTTTATTCATGCTTGGCTGGCGATGTGTGCAAATTGTTAACAGGGAATTTTTGTCGAATTTTTGGCGCATTCACTCGTTGTTTTACATTTTCCTGCCTTAAGTAATGTAATCCGTTTACCCGATTTTCCGCAGATTTGTGTAATACAGTTCAATACCTTTCAGCGTTTTACTCCATGAGGAAAGTGAGAGGACCATGGACAATCAGTCTGCTCTTGAACCTAAAAAAAAAAGAGTGGATGCATTTCGAGATATGGTATTTACAGCGGTCTCGATGCCATACGATTAGGAACTTTGTGTTTATTCTCTCACCTCAAGCTGATTATACATATTATTCATGTAAATACCAACAATACACAGACATACATATATACATATTTATGTATACATATGCATATATATGTCTGTGGGTATGTATGTATATATATATATATATATATATAATATACCGATTACATCACGTCCTTAAATTATAAACCTGAAAGGAAAAACTAGCTCATATTTACATGGCTGGAGCTAGACTCAGCCTGAAAGGAATAAATTTAAATTTGGAAGCAGTCTGGCTGAATCGTTTATTAGAGCGACAAAAGCACATCCGTTCATTTCAGAAGAGCGGCTCGGAATAATATCACCTTTCAACATTAAACGCGAGAGGCGAGAGGAACATGTGACTGTTATTTGTAGGGTCAGCAGATTTAGGGGCTCGCGATGCTAATCCACTCCTGAATTCGGTCATATACACGTGTAGAAATGCAAAGGCATGCGATTCAGGGGAAGTTCTGCGGCTAAGGGTTTTAAAGCAATAAATTAATATTTCTGGGGATTAGATTTAGGAAAGGGAATTTGAATGCTAGAATGGAGGGCATAATATTTAATATATTACTTACTTACACACACACACACACACACACATATATATATGTGTATATATGTATATATATATATATATATGTATATATATATATATATATATATATATATATATATATATATATATATATATATATATGTATATATATATATATATATATATATATATATATATATATATATATATATATATATATATATATATATATATATATATATATATATATATATATATATATATATACTAGCATTATTGCCCGGCGTTGCCCGGGTAGATATATAGATATAAAATATTTCATGCATTCCATCAAAAAAATACTGGGCTGTACTCCCGCTCTTCATGTCCATCTGGCCAGACAGAATGTGCTTAGCACGTTTCTACTGAATGATATAAAAACAATAAGAAAGAAAGAAACTTTGAGTCTGCGGACCTTCGTCTGATTTTAAGGTCATTCCCAACCCTCTTTCTCCCGCGCATTGGAATTTGAAACCCCCCCTCCGTCATCCTCAAACCACGCAGCTGGTCGAGGGGAATCCACAGGGGGTAGACGCACCTCTATCGGGCACAAAAAACATTAAAAAATTAATTAAAAAAACTAATTGAGCCCCAAATTTCGTTTTTCCTGATTTAAGTTTCTCGGGTCCAAAACATTAACTGTGCCGAATTTGGTCCTGGTGGGTGAAACAGTCTTTGATTCTGTAGCGGACAAACAAACAGACAAGCTCTTTTATATATATAGATATATATATACATATATGCATAAGACTTTTAAAGCGAGTTTTGTAAAAGAAATAACTTATTTTAAAAGACTTTTCTCACAATCCCTGAATTTATTCAAAAGACTAAGATCTGTATTACTGACAATTACTGATTTTCTCTTGCAAGTTGGAGTAAGAGAAATTGCATAATATTTAATATATTACACACACACACACAGAGACACAGACGCACACACACACAGAGACAGACAGACACACACACACACGCACGCACACACACACACACACACACACACACACACACACACACACACACACACACACACACACACACATATATATATATATATATATATATATATATATATATATATATATATATATATATGCATAAGACTTCTAAAGCGAGTTTTGTAAAAGAAATAACTCACTTTAAAAGACTTTTCTCGCAATCCCTGAATTTATTCAAAAGACTAAGATCTGAATTACTGGCAATTACTGATTTTCTCTTGCAACTTGGAGCACAAATTCTTGGGGTTTTATAGTTCTCGAAAAGCAGGAAATGCAAAATTGTTTACAAAATTTGACAAAAACTTCTGCATAACACAGATTAAATCCATGCTATTATTTCCCCACTTTGTAATGGGCACGTTTTGTTACAGCAGAGATAAGAAGTAAGCTACTTCAACTTCCCTTTGAAACATAAAAATACTGGATATTACTTGCCGAAAGCTCTATCGGCGGAAGAAACAATAGAATTACGAGTCAGGTTTCGAGGATATTTTCACAATCGTAACTCTTTACTAATCTGGTCAATCCTTTTCAGGATAGATTTCCCGAAACGTCACGTAAATATTTGACTGCTGTAAACGCAGTGCCAAGCTCTCTTCTAGTGCATTAAATAAACATTACAAACGCATAAGATCTCGCAAATAATTTTATTTTTTTCTTGTAATTTATTTTCATATGGAATTTGTAATATTGTACTGAGTCGACATAAGAAATATTTTATTCCGGAAATGTATTTCGCATTCCTTAACTTAGTTATACTCATTCCTTAACTGAATTTGCCCGATAAATTACTAATTTTTATCAACATCCTTTAAACTTTTCGCCAATTTTATGTTTACCCCCAGGCGAGCTCTGAGCTAAAAATGACGCGTAAAATAATAGACAGCATAGCAGTTTTAGACTTGGAAGTGGTATCCACGCAAGGTAATGCCAGACTTAAAGACAATTATGACCCCAGGAAGGGTCTACTTTTTGAATTTGGGGTATGAAAGACTGTATAATTAAGTTTTTTTTTAATTTACTCGCTTAAAACAGACATGCCAGGATCCCTTGCCCAGGGAAGATGCCCGTCGTCTTTATATTCTTATTAATTATATATATAATAGCCGATGTCTCTGTATAACACTTCAGGGCTGTACTCATCTTTCAATTGAAGCACTCAGTGAACAAACAGCCGGTTAGGCTTAATTTCAATTTCAGATGTGGATCAGAATTTTTTCTTACCTAAAAACTAATATCTTCTCCATCAAATCACGTTTGTTCAGCCTATTTTTCTATAAAACATTCAGAACTGAAAATAATTGGATGCTTTTAGCTGTACATTTAACAGGTTTTAAAAATCTGTTTACTTTTGCGATTAAATCTGAAAGTAAACAAACTTGAATGTGAATGAATCAAGTACCTCAAGTATTCATATCGCGTAGTGATCTGTAAAAAACTGGATCGCAGTCTACTACTCCAATTGCATGAAAAACTAAATAAATAAAAAATAATGAAAGGGTTTGCTTTTACAAGGTGTGGATTAAATGCAATATTGTTAGATAATTCGGGATATTTTTTAACTTTCATATACTTTTTCCATTATGACGTCATTATTAGTATTATGACGTCAAAATGACGGGTTACCTTCTAGTGCTTTAATAAATTTATTCTTATGCAGGAAACTGTGTATTATAATTAAAGTTTCACCACTTAAGCCCCACGACTACAATGTGTTTCAAGTTCTTTAATATTTTAACCAAAACACGCTCACACACACAAGTATTTATATATATTATGCATATAAGAGTATATATACATATACAAAAGGCCGTTCGCACTTTATGGAAACGATTTTGGTAGTTAAGTTTTACGTATTAATGCCGTATTTTTTTCGGCGATTTGCTTCTATCTGATAGCCATGGTTCTTGATAAAAGCTCTTGCTCAAACTTTCCATGAAAGTAACTTTTTCTTAGTACTGTGTAAGGTATACATAAGATTCGATTCACAAGAATCGAACTTTTGAGTGAATGAATTAAAGAAGCTGCTTGAGATATGCTAATTTCGGCATACGCGCTTGGTATAAATACCAAGCAGCTTGATTAATACGAAGGTTGAAAAGGGTTGTTAAAGTTGATAGATAAGCGTAAGGGAGCTACGAGGTAAGCAGTTCCAGGTGTTAACCGGCACTTGTGCTTAGCAGGCCCAAAGTTTACGTAGCAGAACTGCTGGTTTGACTCTCTGCTGGTTTGTGAGTATGGCAAGGTGTATTTTTATTGAATGCTAATATATATATTCCGTACAAGTAGTACGTATGCTTATTGCCGTAAAAGCAAATTCTATATGTGCAACGAATTCAATAAACATTGTTTCATGTATAAACTGTGTTTGTATCAAATTCATTTAGAGTGCCACATCAAATTATATACACCCAGGTCTGGGTAGAAGGGAGTTATATACTCTACAACTGTCATGCCAATTTTACCCCATTCCTCTTAGACCGTTTTCCAAAGTCCGTTCAGTGTTCTTGGATGCCGTTTTCCTAAGGCTCGTTTTAATAAACCGAAAGCGCAAATGTCCACTGGAGATGCATGCGTCAGGTAAATTTACAGGTATTTAATTAAATGGGATACACTTTATTCCTGTTTCTGATTATTTCTTTGCTAAATAAGCGGCAGTTGATTTCGACGTGCGACTTGAGGCTTTGTCCATATGAAGCCCAACTTTATCAATGTCCTTTCCATATAAGTCCGGAATTTCTTCTTCATAAATTGGTTCTAAAATATTCTGCTGATAGTAGAGTGAATTAATTTGGCTTTACTTGAGACTTTTATGATTTTTAATTTGCCGTTGTAACAAAATCCTGCTGATCTTTTTTTATTACAGTTACTTAAATGCACCCATGCCTCATCGAGTGTTACCACAAATTTCCATTTTCCAGCAACTAGGTGTTTTTCATATAATTTTCTACAATTTGTTTTTCTTTCAGTAATATGCTTTGGCAAAAGCAGATGAACTTTATGTTTAAAATTTTTTTCAACTTCAAATCTTTATGAATGATTTTACTTACAGAGCCCGAATACATTCCTAGTTTCGATGCAATGGATTTTTGAGTCGGCGTATTTTCTTTTAGGATCAGAGACTTAACTTTCTTGATGAACACCTGCGTTCGAACAGTCTTAGGATGAGGTTTCGCGGCCACTCTTTCATTTTTATTTTCAGTTGGACTTTTTTCCTTTCAGATTTAATATATTACAAATACCTTATTTTGAAATGCCATAACCGCGATTTTTACACCACTTTATAATTTGTTGATAAGAATATTTCTCCTTGGAAAGCGCAATGACGTAACCTTCGAGCCATCTATCAATTTTAGGAGCCATTTTCAAAATAAATCTTTTATGTTACATTCCAATCAAACCAAAACAGTAGCAGACGATTTTTCTGAAGTTGCCAAATTTTATCTCAAAATGCAAACGACAAAATTAAATGACATAATCGTTTCCATAAAGTGTGAACTACCTTCTGTATACACACGCACACACACACACACACACACACACACACACACACACACATACACACACACACACACACATACACACACACACACACATATATATATAAATATATATATATATATATATATATATATATATACATATAATATATAAATATATATATGTATCTGTATATATATATATATATATATATATATATATATATATATATATATATATATATATATATATATATATATATATATACATATATATAAATATATGTATGTATCTGTATATATATATACATATATATATATATATATATATATATATATATATATATATATATAATATATATACATATATATATATATATACATATATACATATACATATAATATATATATATATATATATATATATATATATATATATATATATATATATATATACATATAATATATAAATATATATACACTGCTGGCCACTGTAAATGCAACACCCTGAAGGAAACATGCAAATAACATGAAATTTACAACATGCATTAGCGGAGGTGAGATATGCAAATGATTAGAATTTCAGCGCAGACGCACATCACGCACGCCTGTGGCGCCACTTCAAAGCGCTATTTAAGGCTTGGAGATTTCGACGATTTCAAGTTCGGCAATTGTGTTTTTCTTGTGGTTTTTTTCAAAAAAACGATCAATTATGCCTCGTCGAGAACAGCGATCATCTTTTGATCAAGTATCCGAGTTCGACACAGGAAGGATAGTGGCCTACCGAGATTGTGGATTATCTTTCAGGGAAATCGGTAGTCGTGTTGGACGAAACCAAACAACTGTAATGCGGATATGTGATCGTTGGATGCAGGAGGGTACGACGGACCGGCGTGTTCGATCGCATCCACCTCAGCGCACCACTTCACGTGATGACAGGCAAATTGTGCGCATGGCAGTGACGGATCGCTCAGTCACATCACGAACCATAGCACAGCACATGCAGTCTGTAACGCATCATCCAGTGTCTGCGCGTACCATTCGTCGCCGTTTACAGCAGAGTGGTCTGTCCGCAAGACGTCCATTGCTTTGTCTACCCTTGAAGCAGAACCACAGACGTCTCCGCCGCCAATGTTGCGATGACAGAAGGATGTGGACGGCAGAATGGAATGAAATTGTCTTTACTGACGAGTCACGCTTCTGTCTGCAACACCACGATGGTCGCATTCGAGTCTGGAGACACCGTGAAGAGAGGATGCTGAACAGCTGCGTTATGCACCGCCACACTGGTCCTGCACCGGGTATTATGGTATGGGGCTGTATTGGATATCACTCTCGCACACCTCTAGTACGCATTGCCGGTACTTTAAACAGCCAGCGCTACATCTCCGAGGTGTTGGAGCCAGTTGTCCTTCCTTACCTTCAAGGCTTGCCCACAGCCATATTTCAACAGGATAATGCGCGACCACACGTGGCACGCATTGTCCAACGGTTCTTCGTCAATCGCCAGATTGAATTGCTTCCCTGGCCGCCTCGCTCTCCGGATCTTTCGCCGATAGAAAACATGTGGTCCATGGTTGCTCTACGATTGACCCAGATTCCATCCCCAGCTGCCACAGCAGATCAACTTTGGTAACGTGTGGAAGCTGATTGGTCTGCTGTACCCCAAGAACTCATCCAAAGTCTCTTTAAATCAATGCCGAGGCGTGTGGCAGCGGTGATCTCCAACAATGGCGGCTACTCTGGCTACTGATTTTGGCAGGAACCACACTTCACAGAAGTCTATAAATTTAATCATTTGATACTTGGTCAACATGTTATCTACAAAATAAATTTTGTTGTGATATCTCTTGTCTTTCTTGGTGTTGCAATTTGGGTGGCCAGCAGTGTATGTATCTGTATATATATATATATATATATATATATATATATATATATATATATATATATATATATATATATATATATATATACATTAATGAAATCCATTTGCACAAGGCTAAGTGCATGAACATGTGAGGGCATATATGTGTAAGCTGATGGTCATTGAATTCTCATGATCCGTAAACAAACTTTATGGAGAAATTCCTTGAATGCAATGAAATCTACGCAATATTCTTTTAAATTTCATCTCGGCCCCTAGAACTCGGAGGCAGTGTTACGAGCGTTTCCCCCAATATTCTCTTGCGCGTCAGACTGTGTGCCTCTGTATTACTTAATATTTTGGAAATGCCAATAAACTCTTCCCTCGCCTCTTAACCTACTCGCTCCAATTTCCTTCGCCTGGAAATAAAACCCCGTGACGGCAGGAAGTCGGGTAATTGAGGTGTGACGTCGCCAAGAGTAGACCTTTCGAATGTGTGTGTGTGTGGGCCTTCTGATTTCTTTGGTTTATCTTCCAGATTTATGTTTGACTAATGGAAGAGGTCGAGTCGGTGAGGACTGTTTGGGGAAAAAAGGTGCGGTGCTCCAGGTACCAGTGAAGAGTCTTTCGCTATTAATGCTGTTTACTGAGATGAAGAATCGTAACAAAAAAGGGTATTGAAGATGAACCTGAGTTTAATCCTCTTGCACTGCGAGGAAAAAATTATATATATTAATAAAAATTATATATATATATATATATATATATATATATATATATATATATATATACAGGGCTAGATTTGAGGCGGAACGCGCCGGAACGGCGTTCCTTTACCTCTCTTTAGGTACCTCTCTTTATCAATAATTTGGAATACCCCACACTCACCCCGAAGGTTACCGTTCCGGCACCTCTATTTCTAGAAATCTAGCACTGTATATATATATATATTTATATATACTGTATATATATATATATATATATATATATATATATATATATATATATATATATATATATATATATACAGTCGAACCTCCATATATCGAACTTCCCTATATCGAAATTTTCTATATATCGAACTCTTAGCAAATCTCCATGTTCATTACATAGAAAAATTGTTTCTATATATCGAAAAAATCTCTATATATTGAAATTTTTTTCAAGACAAATTGGGAGATTTTATTCCACTTTAGAATAAAATCTCCCAATTTTTGGCATTTGAAACAATGCGTCGTGAACTTCAATTTTCGGAAAATGTCCCTGATGAAGTTTTTAGTGGACTGAATAAATACGAACATTTCTTTGAACTTTCCGTAAAACTAACTGTTCAGCAAGATATTCGTAGTTTTTTTTAAAGAATGTAACTGTGATCATTGTAACCACTGTCTGCATTATTGTTTTTTTAAAGATATGTAGTAATCAATAAATCTTTCATATTAATTCATTTTTTAGTTAATAACTTTCATTTAATGGGATTCGCATATAAATTAGGAATGGAGTTTCGCATACAAAAATTAGCTTTAATTTTTTTTTTTAGGAGAATTATGATAAGACTAAGCTCAATTCTATATATCGAAATTTCTATATATCGAATTTTCTTCGCGCAATTTGCTAGTTCGATATATGGAGGTTCGATTGTATATATATAGGTGTGTGTGTGGGTGTGTGTGTGTGTGTAAAAGAATAAACAGTGTAAAAAAGTAATCGGTTCTTTTTCTTGGACAGTGTTATTTCAAAACTGGGCAAAAAGAGAATCGAATGTATGTGCTCTGGGAAAAGCTTCCACCTAATTAAATAAAAAAATATTAAAAATATGTTACGAGAGAAAATTTTAAACATAATTTGAGATGAAATAATTCAGTGTACTATAAATTTACTTCAAAATTTCCAGGACCCCTCGAATTCTTTTCACGACCTACAGTTTGCACATCACTGGTCTAGATCACGGGTGGGTGCACAAACTTTTTTCGACCGCAACCCACTTTCTTCAAATAAAAAAAAAACCTCGACCCGCAATGAAAATTTTTTGGTAGATAATTTTTTGAAAATATTTTTTGAAAAAATTTTGAAAAATTTTGAAAAAATTTTTGGAAAATTTTTTTGGTATTTTCATAATTTTTTTGGTTTAAAAAAAATTATGAAAATGCTAACAAACAAAAAAGAAAAAATGAATAAAAAAAGCAACTGTAAATTTTGGGTAAATATTTATGTTACATGATAACAATAAAAAAGTTTCCCTTACCATCTGCATTTGTTTTTGGTAAAACTGTTTCATACCTTATTTAACAATGTTATATAATTTTTTAACGTAGGATTACGTTCCTCCATAACGGTCCTCCGGAAAGCAAAATTTCAGAAGCTAAAACCGTCCGTTGTCGCGAGTTATAATTTTGGCAGCGTTCCAAACCCAGTCTGTATCGCTTGGACAAGCAGTAAACAGTTAAACAGAAAAGTACCAAAATGTGGGTATTTACGTATATGCCAAATATGTATATATATATATATATATATATATATATATATATATACAGGGTGGTCATAAAATTTTTTTGACGATTTATGGACCTCTAGTGGCTGTTCCGTTCAACGGATCGAGATGAGATTTCAGATATTGTTATTCAGAGGTATGAGCTCGGGATTCTGTGAACGGCAACGAAGTGGCGCTCACAGTTACGGTTATAGGTATAGAAACTCGAAATTTTCGAATGGCAACGCCCACTTTTTACCGTCGCAAAATGCTCAGCGCATGCGAAAACCCTAAAGAACGTTTGAACTTTACGTGTATCACAGAAATGGACGCGTTATGCACGCACAAAATACAGCTCTCCGAACGGCCAATAAAAGCACGATCGGGGCACACGGGGGAAATTTGCATATGGCAGAGGCAAGACACCAATCACTGATAACAACACAGATCGGACAAAAGAAAACTTTTATTTGGATTACACATTTTCCACATAGGTGCCGTCACAAGCCTTTCGCAGAGCTGTTTTTTGTGCGTGCATAACGCGTCCGTTTATTGTGATACACGTACCGTTTCAACGCCCTTTAGGGTTTTCGCATGCGCTGACCATTTTACGACGGTAAAAATTGGGCGTTGCCATTCGAAAATTTCGAGTTTCTGTACCTATAACCGTAACCGTGAGCGCCACTTCGTTGCCGTTCACAGAATCCCAAGCTCATACCTCTGAATAACAATATCTGAAATCTCATCTCGATCGGTTGAATGGAACAGCCACTAGTGGTCCATAAATCGGCAAAAATTTTTTTTTATAACCACCCTGTATATATATACATACACATATATATAGATACATATATTCATAACACATACATACATATATACATACAAAAGAGGTAAACAACGATAAGTAATCCTACGTTAATAACCCGCGGTAGTTTCGCTAGAAGAGACTACCTGAAATTTTTTTAATAAATAAAAAAATAAAATTAAAAATATCTAACTTTTAGAAAATTTAAAGCATTTTTCTAAATAAATGATTCAGTATGACATAAATTTTCTTCAAACCGCGCCCCTTATAGTTTTTTTTTCTCGGCCCCCCCCCCCCCCCCAATGGGTCGTGACCCAAAGTTTGGGCACAAGTAGTCTAGATTAATATTAAACGATTTTCATGTATAGGAAAACATAGCCAAACTGTTCTGCCGATTTCGATATATTTATCAAGAATAAAAATAAAATAAACACGTGCTGCCAACTTTTTTTGTAAGATTCCTTCCTAAAATAAAATACATCAATAAATAATTATGAGAGTCTAGTCCTTTTCCCCTGCAATCCCGCCTTTTCCATGATATAACAGATGAGGCATTTACAGCTGTTTCGGTGACCTATATTTGTCTAAAAAGCGTCTTTTATACACCCTGGGAATATCTGCTTGCTCTTTCAAATTTGACACTGAAATACACGTCGCCAAAAATATTGCCACCATATTTTTAGAAGCAGCTTTCATCCCTCAACAAACAACAGATCTTGCTTACTCAAGTACAATAATAATTTGTCGTGGACTTAACCTTAAGTTTTCAAAGGAGTGAAATTTATTTTTAGACGATAGAAGAAGAGGAACTGTATCTTTTGGGAATGTTTCTTATATTAACTTTGAAGCAACCGACGTTGATAAATAAATAATGTTGCGAACTTTTGATGTTTATGTTGCTAAAAAAATATTAGATAAATATAGTCTATAAACGCGTGTATGTAAATATTTACATAAATAACGATATGCAATAAAAAAAAAATAAAAAATTCTTCTATCGTAGGAAATATGAAATATGAACAGTCTGAAATTGTGGTATCATATGCGATATTTTATGCATATATGTGTAGATTATCTTATAAGGCTCTTTATGTCCATAAAAAAACATAAGATATTTAAAGTCTATAAATGCGAGTATGCAAATATTTGCATAATAAATAACGATATAGAAAAGAAAGCAAATAAAAAATTCTGCTACTGCAGGAAATATGAAATAAGAATGGTATAAAATTCTATTATTATATGCGATATTTTACGTATATATGTGTATACTAGCTGAAAACCCGCACTTTGCTACGGAGTACATTCAAATTAAATACAACCGTCAATGTATGCAATTAATGACAAAAAAATAAATATATACATATATTTATAATAAATACGACGATCAATGTATACAATTGATGTAAAAAATATACACTCATGGACAAAAAAATTAGCGCACCAAGAAATAATTGCGGGATTGTAACGAAACTTGCAATGAAGGTACATGGGGAGATATGCAAATGATTAGAAATGCAGCGTGATTGCGCATTACGTATAGCCGGTAGAGGGCGTTGAACATCGTACTCTGTGGAGTATAAAACAGGTAACCAAAGCTTGTTTGAGTGTGCTGAATCATTTACAAAGGAAGAGCTGAGATAGACATGCCATTACGCCGTGTTCGAAGACAATATAAGCAGTTGTCGCAGTTTGAGAGGGGGAGAATCGTCGGGATGATGGAAGCTGGGTGGTCAGCTAGGCGAGTAGCTCGTCAATTAGGCCGCTCTGATTGTGTTGTGAGGAGGTGTTGGGACAAGTGGACCCGAGAGATGTCATGTACACGAAGACCAGGCTCAGGACGCCCTCGACAGACCAGTCGTCGAGAAGACCGCCACATCGTAAGAAATGCACGCGTACAGCCAACTGCTTCATCGGCCGCCATCCAGACACAGGTAGCACCTTCACTAGGGGCCTCTGTGTCTTCTCGAACCATACGAAGGCGCCTGACTGAAGGACAGTTGGTATCGCGGCGCCCATTACGTGTGCTGCCCTTGACGCCCACCCATCAAAGCCTCCGTTTGGAGTTTTGCCGCGCACGAGGAAACTGGACTGCAGCGGAATGGAACCAGGTCGTCTTTAGCGACGAATCCAGATTCAATCTCGGCAGTGATGACAATCGTGTTCGTGTGTGGAGAGCCCGTGGTGAACGCTTCAATCCTCCCTTTGCTGTACAGCGACACATCGCTCCCACAGCTGGTGTGATGGTATAGGGTGCCATTGCCTACAATACACGGTGACCCCTAGTATTGTTCCGTGGTACCATGACAGCCCAGCGGTATGTTCATGAAATCCTGCAACCACATGTGTTGCCACTCATGCAACGGCTCCCAGGAGCCATTTTTGAACAAGACAATGCTCGGCCTCATACGGCAAGGGTGTCACAAGACTGTCTCCGCACTGTTACTACCCTTCCTTGGCCTGCCCGATCCCCAGATTTGTCTCCAATCGAGCATATCTGGGATCATTTGGGACGACGAGTTGGGAATCCCACGAGTTTGAACGAACTAGAGGCAAGGTTACAGCAAATATGGAACGAAATGTCTCAAGACATCATACAGAACTTGTATGACTCAATGCCCGATCGTATCGCATCGTGCATTCGCGCTAGAGGGGGTCCAACGGAATATTAACTCCTCCGTTCTTTTGCCTTTTTCTCTGAAATAAATTATCTTTTTTCTTTGATTTTCTTATCATTTACTTATATGAAAGTAGTTATTACGTATGTAAAATTTCGTTTCATTTTGACGACTCCTTCTTGGTGTGCTAATTTTTTTGTCCATGAGTGTATATATATGTTTATAAAAAAGTCGTGAGGGATATTTTTATAGACAAAATAATGTAGAAGAAAATATTCTAATTAAATCTAATAGGACATACTAAAGAATATTACAGCTTGAGGTACAGTTTGAGGATAAGTACAGTTTGAGGATCATATCTTTTACTGTATTTTAATACTTTCTTGGATAATGTCCAATCGTCTGCTGCATTAGCAAGGAAAAAAATTTTTTTTGTCTATTTAGTTGTTATGCACGTGACGATAAATTTAATTAAAGTACCAGAAAAAGAAATCACGTGATCAGCATTAAATAAATTAAATTCTAAAATTTAATCTTTAAAATTTCACCAAAAATCAGAAAATGGAAGTAAAGATTCGATAAAGATTTCATTTTAAAGGAATTTTTAGGATCTTTCTCGTGATATAAATTTTATAACCCTCAAATTATTATTTTAAATGCAAACTTTAAAAAAGTTTACTAAAACAGCTTAAATATTTAATTTAAAAAATATAAGAAGAATTATTCAAAAATCTTTTTTAGTGCACCCCTACACTATAAGAAGAAACGCTATGCAAAATTTCAGCTATTTAGGTCCAGCGGTTTGGTCTGTGCGTTGTCTGTCAGTCAATGAGTCAGTCAGTTACGGAACTGTTTTATATATATAGATTATATTATAAGGTTGTTTATGTCACTAAAAAAGCGTAAGATGTATATAGTCTTTAAATGCGCGCATGTGCATTTACATGATAAATTACGGTATGCGAAGAAAAGAAATCAAAAATGTAAAAAGAAAAATTCTGTTACGATAGAAAGTATGAAATATGAATGATTTGACATTCTATTACTGTATACGATATTTTAAGTGTGTATAAGTTTGTTTATGTCATTTCCCCCTTTAAATGTATAGAATCTATAAATGAGTGTGCGTAAATATTTATATAATAAAGAAAACAAATTTTTAAAAAACCAAATGAAAAATTATGTTTTGATAGGAAACATCTAATATGAATGGTACGAATTTCTATTACTGTATGCAATATTTTATGTATATATGTATAAACGCAGCTAAAACAACATAGAATATATATTGTTTATAAATGCGTGTATGTAAATATTCATATAATAAATTACGATAGGCTAAGAAAAAAAAAATTTTTTTAAATAAATTGAAAAATTCTGTTTCTATAGGAAACATCTAATATGACTAGTATGAAATTTTATTACTATATGCAATATTTTATGTCTATATGTGTAAATTATGTTATAAGGTTGGTTACGTAGCTAAAAAATATAATATATATATTGTCTATAAATGCGTGTATGTAAATATTTACATATTAAATTTCGAGGTACGATGAAAACAAATAAAAAATAAGAGGAAAAATTTTGATACGATAGGAAATATAACATATGAATGATTTGAAATTCTATTACTATATGCGATATTTTATGTACATGTGTGTATAAAATTGTCTACGCCGCTTCCCCCTTTAGATATATAGAATCTCTAAATGCGTGTATGTAAATATTTATATAATAAATTACGATAGGCTAAGAAAACTAATTTTTAAAAAATACAATGAAAAATTCTGTTTCCATAGGAAAATCTAATATGATTGGTATGAAATTTTATTACTATATGCAATATTTTATGTCTATATGTGTAAAATATGTTATAAGATTTTTTACGTAGCTAAAACAACATAGGATATATATATTGTCTATAAATGCGTGTATGTAAATATTTACATATTAAATTTCGATGTACGAAGAAAACAAATAAAAAATAAGAGGAAAAATTTTGATACGATAGGAAATATGACATATGAATGGTATGAAATTCTATTTCCATAGGTAATATTTTATGTAGATACATGTTTGTTATATTGTAAGGTACTAAAAAAAAGACACTTTTTCGTTCCATGTTTTTTTTACTACAAACTGGGGGAAAAAACTAACTACAGTAAAACCTCGTTTATCCGGATCTCCGGATAATCCGGATCATACTTGTAGACTTTTTTCTATTTAAAGTTCATATTAGATAATAATTTTTAACTATGATAGCAAGAACGTAACTATAAGTAGTCAAATATTCGCTTTTTAGTTTGATTCAATGTACAGTTCCTGCATAGATTGTACAATAAATTATGGTAATAAAATGCTTTTTATTGAGTTTAAGAAAGCATTACTAGAGTTTCACAGGGCGTTGACGTAGATTGGCTCAGAAAAGTTAATTTTATATTTTTTTTATGTCTTTTAAACAATACTATGTAATTTCGTTGCAAAACAAAGTTTTCTTATCGTAATAAACGGTAAGTCAGCTGAGTTAAGATTTTGTTTGCTTATTAGTCATATTACCCGAATTATCCGGATTGCCTACGGTCCCAGTTAGTCCGGATAAGGTCCAGGTTAGTCGGAGCCTTGGGATGTCTTTTGGGCTTACCTGCATCCTATTCAGAAAGTTCCCCTTGAGGTAACTGATATGGTTAGGCTCCCTGATGAAGAGACCTGTCGGTTACCTCTGTTGTTTTATGGTTCAGTTCCGGCACTTATACAGAATCTTGCTGTTGGTGCGTGGATGCCCAGAGTGCTTGATTTCTGTTTGTTTCTTGTCTATATTTGTATTATTTTTATCTATCTCTGTTGGATTATTTATCCGGATAAACTAGGTTTTACATCATAATTAAAATAGAACTACTAAACAGGCAAAACAAAATTTAATACAATGCATTAATCCTTTGAGTTTAGCTATGTGTACTTTTTTTATCGCAACTTTTTTTAATGGCATTTTTAAAATTTTGAAATGTCAGAATAAAATGCGTTTATTTTACACATCGCTAGATTTTTTTTTAAGTGGTTCTTCAGTTGTCATCGCTGGCTTTCAATTCGTATGTTAAGCGATATTGAGTTTAACCTCTCAACATCGCTTAACTGAGACCTAATCCCAGAATGAGTGGAATTATTTTTCTAGTTTAAATCACAGAACAGCTGCTGCGATTTTTTGAACTCCAATCTTTGAATACGAGGTTAAACATTTACATGAAGGTAATTAATTAAGTTATTGAAATTTGGATTTTGTTTAAGCTGTCAGTTTTTAACAGTGCATTTCATTGGTGATGATTATTGCAACAAAGTTAAAGGAAATTTATAAAAAATATATTGAATTCAAAAGAAAAGATCATTAAAGAAAATAAATGAACGTGATCATAGTATTAAAGCTGCTGTGTACTAACCCTATTGGATTCTCTCACCTCAATGTTAACCTTTGGAGAAAATATGTCCACAGATTTCCGACTTGGATTGAAATATTTAAGAAAAAAATTCAGGTAGTCTCTTCTAACGAAACTACCGCGGTTTATTAACGTAGAATTACTTAATAAACCTTAGATATTCTACGTTAGGAGGGTTGCTTACCTCTTTTGTATATGTATGAATTTATATATATGTACGTGTATATATATATATATATATATATATATATGTCAAAATTTGGACGCATTTTGGTACTTTTCTGTTTAACTGTTTGCATGTAGAGAAAAAAGGAAATATTTTTATCAAAGCTAGAGTAAGCAATATAGCAAATAAAACAATTCCTAGAACCAATATTATTTAGTGTAATGCACATTATTCTAATACATAATGAAAATCATTTGACGGGGAAATATCGGTTCCCACTGATTAGATACTCTGATAATTCCATGCGATAACAACGCGGCCCGCCCAAACGATCAGAATTAGTATAATGTGATTTCAGCGTCACCCGTGGCTGGAAAGTTAAAGGATATGTTTTGAAATTAGGCCCAGAGCTGCCTAGCGGTTAGAGCATCGAGATTCGATATTAAAGATGTTCGGTTCGAGTCCCGATATGCGTACATGAATGCTGTAGTCTACGCCGGGTATGGGCACGTTATATATATATATATATATATATATATATATATATATATATATATATATATATATATATATGTATGTATATAGGTTGGAAAGTCCCTTTATGGGGTTTATAGGGGTTGGAAGATGATACGAGCTCCCCTGGTGTCGCCCCTGAGGGTGCTTGGTATAAATTATAGTGGCAGCAGATTCTCCGGCAGCGTTTAACCCCGGAAGGATTTAGTTGTTATATAGGGCCTTGTCTGATGTACTAGAAGCATTGTAAAATCTTTTCCCAAGTGCAGAAAGCAGATTTCAAAAATAAGGATTGGCTAATATGTGATTAGAAAAAAGCTGAGTGGAAATTTCCCCATAACTTCAGATGCGTTTGAGAGATCTATATGTCTTTGAGAGATGAACTGAGAGATCAACTGATCTATATGTCTTTGAGAGATCTATATGTCTTTGCGCATATGTCTTTGAGAGATCAACTGATGCGTGGTGTTAAGCCTGTGTGTACTAACCCTATTTGATTCCCTCACTTCATTGTTAGCGTATGGAGAACATTTGTCTATAATTTGCAGCTTCATAAACGCAGATAATCCAATAAAACTGGTATTTGCAGATAGCCTGAAATTTTCTGCCCCTTGCAACAGGATTTTTTTTTATAATTCGTCCACCAAAGAAATTTAGGAGCGTTTAAAACACACTATATACCACTATGACTCCGAACTGTCAACCACAGCTCCATTCATGTTGCTCCGCCCACTGAGTCATATCCCATTAGCTATCTTTGTAGAATTCACAGCTTACCTCTTGTTGGATCTCTGTCCGGCCATCCTTACGCTTTGAATCTTCTTCGATTGTCTCAGGTGAAATATTTTTTCCAAAATCCTTTCTCTCTTTTATTAATCTTCTATCTACACCCCTAGTTGTTCCTTCATTACCTACCAACCTAAACTTTTAAAACTATTTGTTATTTTATTCTATTTACTTTTTTTTCATACACACTGTCAGTACTATTATAATCAATTTTAGAGAACGGTATTCATGATACATTCCACAGAGGATATAGAGTTCTAGCTCCCAGGAGCCTCTAAAGTTAATTATGCCAATGCAAAAGCCTATGCTAGTACACTATACCAGATTTTTCCCCCGAATATTATTTGCATTTTTTAAAAAAACAAAAAATCCCCAAGGTGTAAAATGACTTTCTCTATTACTCAGTACAATTTTAAAAAAATCTTTCAATCCAAGTCGGCAATACTCGGACATATTTTCTCCATAGGTTAACACTAAGGTGGGCGAATCTAATAAGGTTATTTCACAGCAGCTTTGACTGTTGATTCAGCCATTCTACCTCTTTCCTCAAACCGAACATTTATAACATCGTCATTCCGACAGCTGCCGGAAATGCGTATCGGACAGGATATAAGCTCCATGTTTAGGCTCAGATTTGGCGTTTAAAAATTTTTAAGGTTCGGCGTGATCCGTAAAGTAGTGGCAGAATTTTACTTTGCTGTTATTTTTCATGCTTCACATTATTTAAAAGGCGAGAACACCTTAGTGATGACCACTTCATCCGTCAAAGAATCCGTTTATGTTTGTAATAACACTTGAAGTTTTTTTTTTACCATTTTGACCTTGAGTAACAAATCCCCCAGTAACTCGGAACGTCCTTTGATAACAAGATATTCGCGGTTAAACGAATACGTATAGTGAATCTAATATAAAATAAATATTCAATATTCAGTTCTGTGTCTATACGCTCTTTCTGATACACAGCTTGTCCAAGAAAGATTTTTAATTATTCTAAATATTAATAACAGAAACACGAACAGGTCGAATGAAATGCAGTCTGTGACTAAAGAAGGAAGAAATCTAACAGTTTTTTCTAGTATCAGATGCCAGAGGTAGTATCAATTATATTTTCTAGTATCAATTCCCGAACGATGGATTGGTCGTGGAAGACCAATACCTTGGTCTCCGCGATCGTCCGACGTAAATCCACTGGATTTCTTTTCTTTTTTTTGTGAGGTTACGTTAAAGTCGTTGTTTATCGAACACCTGTTTCTTATAGTTCCGTTTTAAAGGAAAGGATACTATTCGCAATCCTATGACACCGCGAATGTTAAAAAACACTTGGCGGGAAATCGACTACAGATTCAACATTCTTCGTTCTACAAACGGAGCTCACGTAGAGTCACATTGAAGGTACTGTAACAAAAAGAAAACTTGTTAGATTTCTTCATTCTTTTGCAACAAACTGCATTTCTTTTCACCTGTTCGTTTTTTTGTTATTAATCTTTAGAATAATAAATATCTTTCTCCGACATGCTGTACTACAATATTTAGTAAGCGGCTGATACCTTGGCTAAGGAGGGAACTACAATGGATTTGACCTCTAACTCTTTAACTATTTTGGAGATCTGCTCAAGAGTTAAATCTGCCATCGCTCTTTCATAGCAATCTCCTCCAGCACATGACTGGTATTGTGGCAGCCAGCAGGGAGGAGCTATAGCTTTTGTGGGCAATCGTGCTCAGACAGTTTTGTCAAGACTCCTTAGTGGTCACCTGAAGTGCCTTAAATTTCATCAAGGCAATAAGATCTTCCCCATTTGTGGAAAATGTAATATCAATCATTCCACCCTTGACCATCTTCTTTCTTGCTTGGGGTTTGAAAAGGAGGATTTGACGCAGAGTCCCCTCCTTGAGTTGGATTTTTTAAATGTTTTCGCTCTCATGGATATGTTCTAGCCGTAGGCTAGAACAGATAGGATTAGTAACAACAACAATATTTAGTGGTCCATATCTAGCGCATTGAAAAATGTTTTATCTAGTTCCTACCTAAACTACATAATTTCAATGTGACCTCTTAGTTAGTCTTCATGAAAGATTTCAAAATAGGGTTTTCAGACGAATTTCTGACCTGTTGAATGGTTTCTTACGAGAATTTGTTCCCTCGGTAATGGTCTTTTCTTTTCAATCAATCCCTATTCTCTACAGCAGTGATTCTCAACATTTTTTGTCGTCACAGTACGCTTTTAATAATTTGAAAATTCGACGGTAAACTAACAATAAGATAAATTTAAAAGAATTGGATAGTTGATTGATGTACCTATAATAAATGTATTGATTGATGTACCTATAATAAATGTACCTATAATAAATGTGCGAAATAATGTTCATTGAAATATAAAATGAAATTGCATTACAAATGCAACAAAATGTTTATTTAACTACAAATTACATATAATGCGAAATTTGAGCTTGTTTATTTTGCTAACTTCATTTATATTTGGGCGTAAAAATGATATTGCTATTCTCGTTTCGTGATCCTTATTTAAAAGTCCAGAACTGTAATAGTCCAGAGTTACTAGTTACCAGTCCAGAACTGCAATAGTCATGCGCATTGGTTCAGTCAGTCCCCGCTAGATAGGTAGAACTGATTAAACTACCTTTCTGACGTCGCTCATATCAATGTTTTTTATCACTTTTATGCATGATTAACTTTTATATATATTTTTATAACGTTTACTCTGCATTTTTACTACTTTTTTAAACCAGTTTTACACTGTGTTATGTCTTTTTATTATGAAAAGGTTTAGGTGTTCGAAACTAATCTCCGTCGTTGGTTCGAGTCGGGCGCTTTTATATAAATTATATTCCAGCCTGTGTGTTGTGTTTGGCGCTTTATGTCCTATTTTGGACGTTGCGCCATAAAATCCCAACAAACAAACAAACAAACCAACTGACGTCGCTCATGTATGGGTATTTCCAGTGGCGGCACACTTCAAGAATCTCTCGGCAAAATGGTTGAGAATATATATATATATAGAGAGAGAGAAACTTCTCTAGCCGGCCAGTCTACTAAACGGACCGGCTAAACACTTCCCATAGAGCCAATGTTATTATACTCCCTTTTCGGCGGCCACCTCTCAAAAGGACACATTTTTTCGGAACCATGACTGGCAGCCATAGACGTTTCCCTTTACACACACACACACACACACACACACACACATATATATATATATATATATATATATATATATATATATATATATATATATATATATATATATATATACATATATACATATATATATATATATATATATATATATATATATATATACATACATATATACATATATATATATATATACACACACACATATATATATATATATATATATATATATATACATATATATATATATATATATATATATATATATATATATATATATATATATATATATATATATATATATATATATATATATATATATATGTATGTATGACAAAGTATGTCGGGAAAGTCCCTAGCAGATTAAAAAAACTATAAAGGACTTCTAAATAAAAAGAATTCAGCAATATTAATGTATCTGGAAGGTGGAGTCTGTTTAAAGAAACGCTCGAAAATACGAAATAGAACACTGGACCAGATATAGAATGTTCGGATTAAATGGCTGACGAGACTTGTGTTTCTAATTTAGCACTGAAATAGGAGACGCTGTCAAAGAAAAAGGCCTAATTTTGACATCAACTAAAATTTTCTACTATGTATATTTATTACACGTCTATAGCACCCTAGTGCTAACAATGGAATATAAGTGGTATATTCTTTATTTAAGACCAAGTTAAGATTATTTCATTGTGATAAGATATCTTTAATAAAGCACTACTTGCAGTCCTCCTTGAATCACGTACTACATATGGCCGTTTCGATATTTTCATTGAAAACATCGCTATTCATACTGGAACTCCTTAAATACCTTCCGTTCTTTACATTCCGTGCATAAGCCTCATTGAAAATGGCTTTTTTAATTGGTTGATCGATTTCATCCGTCACTGAATTCGGAGGCGTTCTGATTTTTCTGGTCATTGAAAAATGTCATCTCCGCTTCCCACTTCACTTGGCAGTAGCTACACGGTCGTTAGAATTCACATTGGAACTAATGAGATCTGTGAAAAATAGTGACTTTTGTAATAAATCGAGATTTAATTTTCATTCAGAATCAGAGAAATACCGTTAATTTTCAGGTACCACTGCTCTAATGAAGTTTCATCGTAGCTCTTCACAAAGGAAAATTCGTGAATTAGAAATTAATTAAAATTGTAAAATCACTATGGAGTTGAATGAAAAAGGTTGTACAAAATCTGATAAACTACTCTGTATAGATCATTGAATTCTCGATTATTAGTGATAATTGATGTTAGGACTTACAAAGAAAACTCACAAAAGGCAAATAATCCCAAGAATTTTCTTGTATATATTGTAAGAAATGAACTACAGAGTTATTTTAAATGAACTTGCCGTATTTTTCGGACAATCTCACAAACCTTTCTACATTAGAAAATCGACTTAAAATTCGGGAGCGTTTTATGGTCCGAAGGTAACAATAAAAAATGAATATTTTATTATATATATTATATATATTTATTATATATATATTACATATACTATGTATTATATTTTTTATACATATTTTTTATCTTTATTATGCAAGAAATTGAAAATATCTTTATATACCTGACAAAATACAATATACTTTTCTAAAAATCCTGTCATAAATTTGAGGTGCGTCTTATAGTCCAGAAAATATAGCATTTAATTTTTGATTCAAATAATAGTAAATACGATGAATTGAATTTTTCACCTTGAAAAACCTGTTATATTCTGTTAAGACAACGGGAGTCTTAAACAGAAGAATACTTCTGTTTAAGACTCCCGTTGAGTTTCTGACAGTCGATTTGTATCGTGTTTCTAGAGTTTCGCTTTTGTAAAACATGGATTATTCATCCTCGGAAAATTGAGACTTTATGAGATATCCATTGAAAATCAAGTGAAATATCCTTTGTTCATAATATTCCCTTTCGCATAAATGAAAAGGAGTTTATCAAGAATAAAAGAAAATACTAAGCACAAAACTTATTTCAAAAAAATGCATTTTATATATTATATATAAATACAGTAGATCGTTCGCACTTTATGGAAACAATTTTGTAATTCCTTTTTGACGTTTGTATTTTGAGATAAAAAAATTGGCAACTTCAAAATAATCGTCTGCTACTGTTTTGTTTTGATTGGAATGTAAAATAAAAGATTAATTTGAAAATGGCTCCTAAAACTATAGCTATATATAAACGACACATACGGGAAAACGATGATTCGGAAAACGATCGATCAAGATTCCACTGTTATTTCATTAAATGGGATACACTTTATTTCTGTTTTTCATTCTTCCGTCGCTAAATAAGCGGCAGTTGATTTAGACGTGTGACTAAAGATAGAGAGCTCGAAGATTACGTAATTTCGCTTTCCGAAGAGAAATATTCGTATCAACAAATTATAAAGTGGTGTAAAAATCGCGGCATTTTTTAAAAAAGCTATTTAAAATGTATTAAATTTCAAAGGAAAAAATGTCTAACTGAAAGTAAAAATGAAAACATGACCACGAAACCTCATCCCAAGACTGTTCGAACGCAGGTAAATATCAAGTGAAGTCTCTGAACCTAAAAGAAAATCCGCCGACTCAAAGATCCATGGCATCGAAACTAGGAATGTCTTCTGGCACTGTAAGTAAAATCATTCATAAAGATTTGAAGTTAAAAAAGGTGTTTAAACCTTAAGTTCGTCTGCTTTTGCCAAAGCATTTTGCTGAAAGAAAAGCAAATTGTAGAAAATTTTATGAAAAACACCTAGCTGCTAAAAAATGGAAATTTGTGGTAACACTCGATGAGGCATGGGTGTATTTAAGTGACTGTAATAAAAAAAGATCAATTTTATATTACTCAACTGACGAGAATGACCATACGAAATGGCTACGTCAGTGTACAGAAAAGTTCCCAAAGGGATTCATGATAGTTGCAGGATTTTGTTACAACGGCAAATTAAAGATAAAAAAAAGTCTCATGTAAAGCCAAAATTAATTCACTCTGCTATTAGCAGAATATTTTAGAACCAATTTTTGAAGAAGAAATTCCAGCCTTATATGGAAAGGACATTGTTAATGTTGAGCTACATACAGACAAAGCCAATAGTCACACGTCTAAATCAACTGCCGCTATCGAAAGAATCAGAAACAGAAATAAAGTGTATCCCATTTAATGAAATAACAGTGGAATATCGATCGATCGTTTTCCGAATCATCGTTTACCCGTATGTGTCGTTTATTTTACCCAGTCCCGACGATCATATTGCTTTGTTCCCAGATCTATCGTTTTCCCGCATTTATCGTTCAGTTCAGTCGGTACCTTGAAAAACGATAAATCGAGATTCCACTGTACGGGTAAAATCATCTGACGCTTCACCAATGGACTTTTACGCTTTCGGTTTACTAAAACGAGCCTTAGGAAAACGGCATCCAAGAACACTGAACGAACTTTGGAAAACGGTCCAAGAGGAATGGGGTAAAACTGACATGACAGTACTAAGGAAAAGTTTACTTTCATGAAAAATTCGAGCTAGAAATATTGTCAAGAACCATGGCTATCAGATAGAAGCAAATAGACGCAAAATATACAGCATTTATACATAAAACTTAACTATCAAAAATGCTTTCGAGTCTAGGCCGTCTATGGACACCTGAAATCCTTGCACCGGAAAGTCCTTCCTTGTGGTCAGAGGGATAGGGGAAGGTACAAGCCATCTAGATGTCTAGGTGTCCCAGTCAAAATAGAGGTGGCACCAGTAGGTAATGCAGACTAGCCGGTATGGTGCTCCCAGATAAGCAGTCAACAATTTCCACGGTATACTGTGCAAATGTCTCAGGATAAGTGCTTCTGCATTAAAAAAACTGTATCTTTCAGTATTATTTTCTTACGCAGACGTTTTACTACTTTGTAAAATCGAAGACTGACCGTTTCAGTTTTAATACGTAGTATTTCCTTCTTATTTTCACGTTCGCCTGCCTTCTTGACATCCTTAACTTAGTCTTATCGCAAGAAAAAGGCGAACTCTAATGCACCTAATCATCAAATTTCTAATATCATCTATCAGACGTGTTTAAGTCATGATAACAACTTTGTGTGAACAGATGCATTTATCCCGAGTGAAAAGTTTCGCTAATAATAGACAATGTCAGACAATTATTATCTGAACGTGTTAATTTCTGTATCTTAGTTTAAAGTCTCATACCCTAAGTTTATATTATCATACGTGTTTTAAGCGATGATAACAACCAGTATTATTTCTTAAACACATGCATTTATCCCGCTTGAAATGTGTTGATAAATAATATGCTATCGGCCAATCATTATCTGAACGTGTTAATTTATGTACCTTAGTTTTGACAGGAAGGTTGTTGCATAAATCTTTTATTAATTATTAATAAAAAATCACTGAAGTTATGCTTCCGAATTTTCTTTGTACAGTTATGTACTTAAATTCATTTAGTTCTTTTCCTTTCAAACATTCATAAAATTACATTACGTGACCTAAAATAATCAGAGTAACCTTTTTGGACACTGTATTCATAGTGACTATTTGACTTGTGAGCAGCTGCGCTACCGTTATAAGCTACTGTATGTGATTTGCTGTTTTACAAAGGGCAGATGTGCTCCAAGTATTTCCTGCCTAACAGATTTTCTCTGGGGATGACTCACAATTCGAAACGTTTCTCACAAGAGATCGTTTAACCTGTTCTCCCAGTAGTGTTTCGTTAGGATTCTTGGGAAGGAAAATTACAGATGTTTGCAGCTATGACATTTTAATTTTTCCATTTTGCATTGAACGTATTCAGCCTTGATTGCAGTAACAGTACTGACATGACTGTCTATGAATAACTCACGTTAAAAATCTCTGCGTTCAGGGAATCTGCTAGTGAAAATCGTTCACAAAATCAGCTCATTTCTTCGCCTCTGTTAAAGTACACCAAATCATATTTTGTGTCGTTTTAAGAGCAAAGATTTTCTTTTTGTGTGTATGTTCTCCTGTAGAGTTATCTGTGTCTTTGTTGGCAAATGGTAGTGGTGCTTCCTAGGCAAACATAGACAGGGATGTTATGTCCATTTTATAGAAAAAAAATAGACAATTTATCCTGGTCGCTTTCGAATCGCAAAAGCAGCACAATAACAGGCTAAAAAGGATGACAGATGTAAATGCGATACAATCAGTTACATTATGATTAGGGCCCGAGGTAGCTTGGTGGTAGCGTGTCGGCTTAAGGCACCGAGGGTGCTCGAATCTAATACCGAAAAGCATCATTAAACACCTCCGTGTCTAGGCCGGATATGGGCATGTTAAATCGGTAGATTGGAAAGTTCCTCTGTGTGGTCAGAGAGGGGGGGGGGAAAGGGTACATTTCACCAGATGTCACCCCACGTTATGCTCAGTCAAAATTGAGGTGGCACCTGGCTAAATTAGACTCCGACCCCCGTGGTGCCATTATAAACCGAAGCCGCATCCCTCAGCCAGCTAGCCTCTATAGAGCAAATCTAGAATCCTTCGGGCCAGAGAGCATTAGAAACAATAACAACAGCATTATGATTAGTTTCCTAGATATCCGAATTGACATCAGACATTATGTTGCTCAAATCTAATACCGAAAAGCATCATTAAACACCTCCGTGTCTAGGCCGGATATGGGCATGTTAAATCCGTAGATTGGAAAGTTCCTCTATGGGGTCAGAGAAGGGGGGGGGGAAGGGTACATTTCACCAGATGTCACTCCACGTTATGCTCAGTCAAAATTGAGGTGGCACCTGGCTAAATTAGACTCCGACCCCCGTGGTGTCATTTTAAACCGAAGCCGCATCCCTCAGCCTGCTAGCCTATATAGAGCAAATCTAGAATCCTTCGGGCCAGAGAGCATTAGAAACAACAACAACAACATTATGATTAGTTTCCTAGATATCCGAATTGACATCAGACATTATGTTGCTCATTGTCACCAAGTGAAATCGCCGTTTAGATATGGTGCTTATAGAAGCTTTTTTTTTAGGATGAGTCTTCACTTAAATGACCTGTTTCTGTGGAAATTAATATGATCTGTGGAGTTCTAACTCACTATATAGGAAATTTAAAATTTCTTGCCCCCTCCCCTTTCTCAAATTTGAATTACGATATTCAAACTCCAGTGAAGTTTATAACGCATAATCAAGTCTCTAGAATGACTTCCATTTTGAACTATAAATTGGCATGTGTGTATTAGCTTGAAGAAAGACAGCAGAATTAATAAAATAATCGTATAGGAAAATTTTAATAATTAATATTGTAAATTCTCGTTGAAACCGCAACAAAAATCTCAAGTGGCGAGTGTTTTGGCGAAAGTAGGTAGCAAGATAGAGGTTCACGAGTCAACCTCAACATTTAGGGCCTCTTACCGAAGAAGGCAACGTCATCCTTTTCAACTCGTCTACTTACTACCCGTAAAGATTTCGCGCCTGAGATGGCGAATCAGCGTACTGCGTGTGCCAATCTCTGTAGTACACAAAACAGAGTTGGTTCAGGATTTCAAAAGGTCAGGAGGCTTTTAGGCGAGTGAACACGTCTTAAATATCCATAGACGTTATACACTCACACAGAGACAGATATTATGTGTTTAATTCACGTGTATATTTGAATATATATACATATATATATATATATATATATATATATATATATATATATATATATATATATATTTATTTATTTAATCAAATATACACGTGTATATATTTAGAGAGAAGGACTTGCTATATGCATTTATATTACGCATGCATTAAACGGCAGGTAAAAATATGGGGAAAACATTTATGTCACGAAGAAAAACCTTGCCAGTGATTTTACACTCTCTCCGTCTTTCAATGTATTCCGTAACAACTGCGGCGTTTTCGCTTCTTTTAAATTAACAGGTGGTTTCACTGCTTTTCGGTAAAGTTACAAAACAGCTGTGCATACCAATGTTGGGTGAAAATGTCAGATTATAATAGGTTTGAAACCTACTCGTTGAATAACTTTGCCTGCATAAGCTATACTATGAATTTGTTGTCCCAGCAAAATGCATTCAGTTTGAAGCTATGAAATGGTATAAGTTCGCACACAGTTTTAGAAATATGAATTTCTTATTTTAGTAGTACCGAATATAAAAAGTCTCATGCTTGTTTCAATACCTTTATTCATTATCTAAAGGCGTATAATGCTAGTATAAGTCTATGCTGTTCATTGATTATCGTCATAGAACTGAAGTGTGCGTAATTAATTGCTTAGTGAAAATTTTGATAGGATTTCGTCGTGCTTGTAAATTTTGAGGTCCTAGAATTTCCCAAGCTACGTAAGAGAGAAGCTACGTAAAATGTGGTGAAATTTGCTATAAGAGTCGAACATTTTATAGGGAAAAACAAAAGGACAAAATTTTAAAGACCATCTAAAGAAGGGAACGGGAAGACGGGGGAAATCCTCGTTTTATGTTTGCCTAATTTTACGCACGATCTTAGAGAGTAACTCTACAAAAAAAATTTCAGATCCTTAGGGCAGGGCATGAGTTGTCATCGAAGATCCAGTGCTGAGGTATGGGCCTTTTTTTCCTCTGCATTTTCTACATATTTACAGATTAAAAAATGCATATTTTAAAATTCTGTTTATTATTTTTGAAGATAGATGTCTAAATAAAGAAGGAGAAGGTTTTTTTAAAATTTTAAATGTTCTATTTGTTTATTCTGACAAGACATTAAATTGCTGATGACTATTGTTAGGAAATTGAAATTATCTCTTGAAAATTTTGAATTAAAATTTAAAAATAAAACAAAATATGTGCCAACGCATTAAAAAAATCGATTTTGAAATGCAGAAAACATAATTAAAAATTTTTTTTTTACCAATGCGGAGGCACTTGTAATCAAACATTCGCCTATTCCAGACCGCAATTTTTGTGCCCAGTTTTTTGTGGGGGCACGATATAGGCGGACAGCATTACCCCTTATGAAGGGACGACACGAACGGAGGCATTTTTCGTGGCGCAACGCCGGGATTCGATCTGACCGAAAACCAGTGCGCTGTACCACAGGGCCGCGACAAGCCCTAATTTAAAAATATGCCTTTGCTAATAATCTACGATTAAAAAGATAATGAAAAGACAATACCCCGAAGTTTAAGATGTGAATAAATTTCTTTTAAGGGCATTAATGAGCTGCCTTAGAGTGCTTTTAACAATGCATATGCGTACTAACTTAAATGCGTTGTTGTTATTGTTGTTGGAACTTATCTCTACTGGCCGAAATATGCCAGACCTAGGTCCATAGAAGGATGCGATGTACTGCAGCCCCTGTTTATAATGGTACAACAGAGATCAGAGTCCGACTTAGCCCGTAACATCTGAATTTTGGCCGAACACCTCCAAGGGCTACATCTGATGGTCTCATACCTTTAGCCGCCCACTGACAACAGAGAAGAACTTTCCAGTATACGGATTTAATCTGTACATACTCAGACTAGACCCGAAAATATTTAATGGTGCACGTCGGGATTCGAACTGAGCACCTTCCGTCGAAGACCAAAGCGTTACCACTAGGCTGCACCGGGCCCAAGTAAAATGTGCATGGTAATAAGTATTGTATATATATATATATATATATATGTGTGTGTGTGTGTGTGTGTATACATATATATATATATATATATATATATATATATATATATATATATATACAGTTGGCTCTCTGTTTAACGACGCTCTACTTAACGACGATCTCTATTTGAAGACGATATTTCCCAGTCCCGTCCCCTCCGATGTTATGGGAAATGTCATTTTTTCACAAATTCTGTTTAAGGACGATCTCTACTTAAGGGCGATTTTTCACGGTCCCTTGAAAGTCGTTAAACAGAGAGCCAACTGTATATATATATATATATATATATATATATATATATATATATATATATATATATATATATATATATATATATATGTATATAAGTATATACATGTACACACCCCAATGTAAATACATTCAGTGACAACTTCTTAACTTCTCACCTTCTTAACTTCTTAACCTCGAATCATGTCGTTCAAAAGTACGAGATTAATTTTCATAATATTAATTTTATAATTCATATTTAAACTATAATATTCACATAATTTTCTTAATTTAGACCTAAATTTATTTTTAGAGAAAGTTGCCAATCTTTGCATAATTTCACGATCTCTTTTATTAAGATCATAGGTCTACATTCTTAGAGTCAGCCAGTTTACTTAAAATCACTGCAGTTCTAAATTGTATACTTATTGATTAGTTACTTGAAATCAGTAAAACTGAAAGACAAAAAATATAATCAAAACAAAAATAAAAAAAAGAATATTGTTGTAGAGAGAGTGTATACGTCAAAATGAAAGTGAAAAATCCTACTGAGCATGCGGTCGACCTAAAAATCCCCTAGCCTATTGGAATACTTATCAGTCATTTTTTACCTGAAAAAGTGATCGCAGAACCTTCGTTGATCTAATTTATACAAAAACTAAAATATTCAGATAATTTAGATCAAAATGTGTCTTACAAGGAAGTTGCCAAGCATTGAATAATATCACGATATCTTTTTTTAAACTTTTTCTTAAATCCTATATCTATATCCGTGGAATTTGCCTTTTTACTGGTAGTCATTGTTGTTCTAAATTCCACACTTATTGCTCAGTTACTTGAAATCAGTCAAACTGAAAGTCAAAAAATATAATCAAAACGAAAATTTAAAAAGAATTTTGTTGTAGAGGAAGTGTATAGCTGAAAATGAAAGTGCGAAATCCTACTGAGCATGTGATCGACCTAAAAATCCTCTAGCCAACTGCAATACTGAATTGAGCATTTCTTACCTGACAATTAGATCGCTGAACCTCCGCTCATATTTTTTCGAGGAAAATGGGATTATTATTTATGGCGCAATCCAAGATTGACGGATGAGTCCAAAACTTGGACGTTCCGAGTACCAGGAGCATGACTGGATATCTCAAGACAGGATACTTACACGAATTCGGTGACAGTGAAGGTCAGTAGCTCCTCATCAAATGATTTATTCCCCAAAACTGGTAGTATTAGGACAATAGCTGCTTCTGTATTCAAATCAGGCTTCCTTTTAGACATGAAATTGATTTCTTCTTCGGGTAAAGTGCCTCATTTTTGTTTATTGGTGTCGTTGACATCGATATTGGGATGCTGTGATGGGACAAATTTTGGATACGCCCCGTTTATTTTGAGGATTATGATCATTTGTCTTTTTTTAAAGATTGATATGAGGTTTGATTTTTTTTATACAAAAAGAAATTCCATGCCAGACATTTTTTTTTTCGAATGCGGTGGCACTTGTCGTCAAACATTCGCCTATACTACGCCGCAATTTTACTGCCCATTTTATTATGGGGACACCATATAGACGGACAGCATTACCCCCTATGAAGGGACGACACGAACGGGGGCATTTTTCGTGACGCAACGCGAGGATTCGATCTGAGCAATCCTCAGCACCGAAAACCAGCGCGCTGTACCACTGGGCCGCCACAAGCCCTCCCATGCCAGACATAAGAGTTTGCATTCAAAAGAGATTCATGTAGGTAACAGGTCGAAGATTTGATAAACGTTTATGAAATGTGGCGTTGAAGCGTTGGTGGAAGTAATCACTGTAAATATTCAGTGTTAATACACTGAATATCTTCTGGATTTACATATGTATATATACATATATATATACATACATATATATATATACACACACACACACACATATATATATATATATATATATATATATATATATATATTGCTGCCAAAATTGTATAAACCTTTTAGAAAAATGTGTATTTTTGATGTTTGAGGGCTCATAACACGACTTATTTTTTAAGTAATACCATATAATTATATATCAATGGAAAGAAAATTCGATAAAGAAGGCAATGAAATGAATGTTATGAACATTTTCATTTTACAACTGCAGTTATAGAGAAGAAAAGTGAAACAAATAGAAAAATGATGTAGACAAAAATTCGCAGCTGGTGAGTTAATACTGGGTAACTTTTACTCTTAATTACGGTCTTATAACGCCTTCCCATGAAGTGAACCAAGTATTTTAGCTCTTCAGCTGTTATAATGGGAAATCAAGATTGAATTATCGTTTCTATTAATTGTGTTTTATTGCTGGGTTTCTTTTGTGTAATAAGTTTCTTTAGTGGGCTTCATAAATGTTCATTGGATTAAGGTCTAGTCTATTCCTAGGCCGTTCAAGCGCTAGAATATAATTATCTTGAAACTTATTTTACAGTCTTAAACAAAACGACATGGAACTGAATCCTGTTGGAATATTAATGTTTCATTATTTTGGAAAAGATTACGTGAAGTAGGCTCCAATGTGGGCTCAAGTACTTCCTTTATATATTTTTGGGCATTCATAATCCCATTAATCAAGCAAATTCTGTCCACACCTTTTGATGTCATACAACTCCATATCATAACACTAACTGAGTGTCTCAGTGTACGTGTAGTACAATCATAATGAAATTCTTCTACAACCTCATATCATAACACTAACCGAGTGTCTCAGGGTACGTGTAGTAGAATCAGGATGCAACTCTTCTACAACCCCATATCATAACACTAACCGAATGTCTAAGGGTACGTGTAGTAGAATCAGGATGCAACTCTTCTACAACCCCATATCATAACACTAACCGAGTGTCTCAGGGTACGTGTAGTACAATAAGGATGCAACTCTTCTCCGATTCTTCTTCTTTCGTATTATAAGTCATCACTACCAAACATAGAGATTTTAGTCTCGTCAGACAAAATAACTCTGTCCCATTGTTCAGCTGTCCAGTTAACATGTGTTTTAGCCCAGTTTAATCTTTTAAACCTTAGTTTGACGGATAATTTTTCTTTCATGGAATTCTAGCATTTAAACTTAATTCCTGCAGTCTGCTCCGAACAGTCCTTGCACCCAATTTCCCATTGTCTTGCGCTATTTCACCTTGTACACACCCTGATGATTTTCTTCGGTCAGTTATGCACAGTCTCTTAATTATTCTATCATCACTTGCTGATGTGCCCCTTCTCCTGCCTTTACCAATTGGTTTTGTAGAGCCCGAGTCTCATTATATCCCTTCAAATATTTAGATATTTCCAGCAGTTTGTCATCTAATTTCTTCATAACTGTAGTTTTTCACGTAATCGTACTATTTTAAATTGCTTTCTGTGTGACCAGTCAACTATTCGAGCCATTTCTTTGCTTTTATGGGGGTTTATGACGTTCAAAATACCAGTTACGTAAAGCACTGTCCAACTCCATCAGAAATCCCATAACGCACGCCCAAAATGCCCTGCTCTCAGGTCCAGCACGTGCCTACAAATGATGGATCCTACCGTTACCCGATTCGTTCATTGCCGAACCCAGATGTAATATGATTGGCTCTCTAAAGACCCATGCCCATTGTCTGCATTCAGATGAAAGAAAGCTATTTCATACTAACCTAGGCAAGTTTAGTTTTCTTTTTTGGTTATTTGGCTATACCTTTTGATAGAATACAGACAATTAGAAAAATTTTACTGCACTGCATTCTTCATTGACTTATCTTTCCATTCATTTATAATTTGATGGTATTACTTAACAAAAAGTGGTGTTATGAGCCCTCAAACCTCAAAAATACAACTTTTCAGAAAGGTTTCCACAATTTTGGTCACCACTGTATATAGAAGAGGGATGGAATCTTAATAGTGGAAAGTAATGAACCTGTTGTAGAGTCCACACGCTGCAGTACCCAGGAAAGCAGCTTACACCCCCACGTACGTCACATACTTGCCTTACCTCAGCGTGAATGCGACCTCCCCACAAACATCACACGCCTGCACAGAGACAGATGAACACGGCCTTGTTCTAGTTACCGGTCTATCGTACGAAATAATTTGTTGCGTCGTACTGATGGAAGGAAAATGCATGTGCGCACACTGTGGCTGATGTGTTTGCACTCTGGGGCTGGGAAGTGCTTTACCATCCCCCAAATTCCACTGACTTAAGTCCCTGTGACTTTGATCTCATCCCCAAGATGAAGGAACCGTTCCGTGGATTCCAAGAGAGATTCTGCAGGCTGTAGATCGCTCCATTCGAAGGATCAATAGATCAGGTGATGCCAACGGTATTCTGCAGCTTCCAGAACGTTAGAAACGGGTGTGCTAAACCGTGCTGGTTACTGCTTTGAAGGGCTATAAAAATTTCACCCTTGTATCTCTTCTGTATACTTTGTACATACCTAGTTGATACTATTAATATTCTATGTATATATAATCCATTGTTCGGAAAATCCTTCTACGAGGTCAGTGGAGGAAAGAAGGGGCGAGTCCTCCACATGTCGGCCCTTGGGGGAGGGGGGGGGGGCTCGGTCAAAATTGAGGTGGCACCAAAGGAGCAGGATTGACTCACCTGTGGCATGCTCCCAGATAAAAAGTAGTAAAATATTTCCGCTGTTCTGTGCGAATCTCTCATGACAAGTGCCTCTGCATTAGTCACCCCCCCAAAATAAAAATTCAATATTTACTCTGCTCATGAACTTCTAGCTAACAAAATAAGAATAAATGAAACTCCATAACACGCACCTTTTCGGTATTTACTGATTTATAACCACAATGTCACAAAAAAACACGGTGGAGATCGTGATAAACCAGACGTTACAGACTCCCCGAGACGAACGCAGGTGAAACAAAAGGAGCTGATTAACATCGCTTGTACTAATTGCAGCGACGAGCTGTATTTCCTGTGTTAACAGATCTGTCGTGTCACCTCTCATCCTAAATGCCTTTTCTTGAGGTATTTTCCTTAATAACCTTGCAGGAGAGTCTTGCAGGAGAGAGGAAAGACGTAAATGACAATAGCAACGTTGAGATACGTTGGCACAGGTACAAGAGTAAGAGAGGCTGGAGTCATTTGCTATTTTATTTCTATCGATAACGGATGTGGGGGGAGATATGTTGCATTTTGAATGCGTCATTGTAATTTTTTTTCAATAGTAAAGTAGTACGAGACAGATTATTTTTCTCTTGCAATACATGTATACACACACACACACATATACATACATACATACATATATATATATATATATATATATATATATATATATATATATATATATATATATATATATATATATATATATATATATACATATATATGAGGCGGTGAAAGGCAAAGTGGTGTAAGTCAGTAAGTGCAAGTAAAGGCAAGTAGTGTAAGTCAAAAGCGATTTACTGCAAAAACTACAAAAAATTCCACTGTAAATTGAACAAATTATAATTCATAATAATTATTATGACATTGCAAATAATAATTATTTGCAATTTCACTATAATTTGAACGTGGAGATTACATTTTTGCCCTCAAATAAAAAAAGTTGAAAATGTGACATACACCACTCTGGCTTTCACCGCCTCATATATATATATATATATATATATATATATATATATATATATATATATATATATGTATATATATATATATATATATATATATATATATATATATATATATATATATATATATATATATATATGTATATGTACGTAACAAGAAACTGAGCAGAGCACAGCCATACGCAGGTTAAATAATCTTCTAAAAACTGATCTAGCGCATCAGGAATTTTGTTGCTCTGCTTTTGTATGATCGGCTAAGTAAGGTTGATTGGCTAAACTGATGAAGTGCCATAAAATTGTAAAAAATGGGCGGATATTCAGCAGCAAATAGCTGCAATCATTCAAGAGATGGATTTTCGGATAATATTCAGATGTTATATAATGGATTTTCTTGTGGTGGGAAGAAAGAAAGATAAAAAAGAGATGGTGAATAAATGGGGAACGTTTATTATTGTTTTTCCAGAAAATTTTCTCGAAATGGCTCCAATCTGCGTTGATATTTTGTGTGCGCTGTAAATAGTATAACTAAACCTTATTTAAAATGATTTAAGGTATCTGCATACGTTCAGAGTACTTTTAAAAAGAATATACAGTACTGTTTGAATACATATATTTTTGCTTGAAATGTCATATAAAATCATGAAAATATATATAACTTTGATTAAAGTTTAATAATACTTTAAAATAGAGGGAATTTTTAATAAACTCATAGTACAATTTAGAGCTCATGCCAGAGACCCTACACTGAAATAAACTAAATATATTTTAATTTGCTTTATACTATATACTGCTGTGATACTTACATGTGTACTGATGTAAAAGTTTCCCAATATTTCTAAAAATTACTGAAATAGAACAAAAAATGTCTATATATCTATATACATATATATACATACATATATATTATATACATATATATTACATACATACATACATACATACATATATATATAATATCTATATATACACACATATATATATCTATATATATAAAACAGTTCCGTGACTGACTGACTGACTGACATACAACGCACAGACCAAACCGCTGGATCTAAAGGGCTGAAATTTTGCATGGCGATTCTTCTTATAGTGTAAGGGTGCACTAACAAAGATTTTTGAAAAATTCTTCTTAGATTTTTAAAATTAAATTTTTAAGCTGTGTTTGTAACTTTTATTAAGTGTGCCTTTAAAATAATAATTTGAGGGTTATAAAATTTATATCACGGGAAAGGTCATAAAATTCCTTTAAAATGAAATCATTTTCGAATCTTTACCTCCATTTTCTGATTTTTGGTGAATTTTTAAGGATTAATTTTTAGAATTTATTTTATTATATGCTTATCACGTGATTTCTTTTTCTGGTACTTTAAATAAATTTATCGTCACGTGCATAACAACTAAATAGACAAAAAAATATTTTTCTTTCTAATAAGGTAGACGATTGGACATTATCCAAAAAAATATTAAAATACAGTAAGAGATATGATCCTCAAACTGTACAATATTAACTGTACTATATTCTTTGGTATGTCCTATTATATTTAATTAGAATATTTTCTTCTACATTATTTTGTCTATAAAAATATCCGTTACGATTTTTTTTAAATATATTTGAAAAGAAATCTCGTGATCAGCATTTAATAAATTAGAATTCTGAAAATTAATCGTTAAATGTTCGCCAAAAATCAGAAAATGGAGGTAAAGATTCTAAAAAGATTTTATTCTAAAGAAAATTTTATGATCTTTCTCTTGATATAAATTTTATAACTCTCAAATTATTATTTTAAATGCAAACTTTTTAAGAATGTTACAAAACTAGCTTAGAAATTTAATTTAAAAAAAAATCTAAGAATTTTTCAGAAATCTCTCTTTGTGCACCCCTACACTATAAGAAGAAACGCCATGCAAAATTTCGGCCCTTTAGGTCCAGCGGTTTGGTCTGTGCGTTATCTATCAGTCAGTCAGTCAGTTAGGGAACTGTTTTATATCTATAGATTTCCCTGTTGGGTAATATCCACTTTCTTAAACGACTTCATATTGTTTCTTTCTTAAATGCCAGCAATAAATATTCTTATAGATCAAAAATTATATTAAATAAATATTTAGCGAGTAATAATATTTTATACAGTACTTATAGTAGAAATGTTTAGTTGCCATTAAATTCTTTGGTAAGTGCTCGTGTTGCCTATGAAAAGAAATGGTGGTATGATAGATCAACTTGATTTTAAGAATTCTGTTCGAAAGGTATGATGTTGGGACTGAGCGAGTTATGCAGATGAGAAAGTGACAAACCAAACAGTGGGAGTTTTCTCCTCAAGCGTCGAAAAAGTGGGAAAGAAGCTAGATTTACGATGTTCACTATCGTCACATTAAATGTACTTGTTTCACCGATTTAAATAGAGGCTTATTAAGGCTGCTATATACTAACCCTGTTGGATTCGCTCACCTCAACGTTAACCTATGGAGAAAATGTGTCCAAGAAACGCCGACTTGGATTCAAAGATTTTTTTTTAAATAGTGCTCCGCAATAAAGAAAGAAATTTTACACCTTGAGGCATTTATCTCATTTTTTTTTAGAAAACTAGAGGCTTCGCTCCTAGACTCGCTACGCTCGCTCCTCTGTTATGGCTAATAGCGAGATACATAGGGGTGATTCTCGGGCTATGTAACAGCTTCCATCCATTTACTTTTGTCACCCTTAATGCGAAGGGCGTTTCATCACTGTTGAATTATCAGCTTTAAAATTCAATTAAAAATCAAAAATTTAAGATATAGACTTGAAATGAGGTTTATATGAATAAGAAATCTTTCAGATTCCAGATGATGCCAATATTTTCTTTGTAAGATAAAAACTCGAGCAGCAACGATATTACAGCCACATAGGGGACGATATTTCTTGAAAAACTGTGTTTAATTTTTTGGTGAAAATATTAGTCTGTTTTAAAATATTTTTTAAACAAATGAGGTCTAGTTTGAGAGAGAAATGTCTGTAGTCTTAGATTGTAAAAAGGTCAAAATTCTACGATCCTTTTTTGGCGCGTTATCGTAATCTGAAGATAAAAAAGTCAATATTTCTTGAAAAACTGTGTTTCATTTTCTGATGAAAATATTAGTCTGTTTTAAAATATTTTTAAACAAATGAGGTCTAGTTTGAAAGAGAAATATCTGTAGTCTTAGATTGTAAAAAGATCCAAATTCTACGATCATATTTTGGCGAGTTATCGTGATCTGAAGATGAAAAGGTCAATATTTTCCCACAAAACATAAAAAAAAACTTAAAGTCCGACGAAGATGAGACATGTCTTATTTTGGTCCCCCCATTTTTCTGCATCCATTGGTATCGCTCTCGACCCCTTACCCCCAGCGGTTTCGGAGGAGATAGCGTGACAAGCTTTTGACAGCGGCAGCGGGAGTTACTTTTTTTTAGAATAGAGAGATATGCAAATAATATTTTTTCATTTAAATTATTCGGGCGAAAAATCTGGTTTAGTGTGTTTTAAATGCTAATAAATTCCTTTGGAAGACAAAGTTTATAAAATGAATCCTGTTGCAAGGTGCAGAAATGTTCAGACTATCTGTAAATGCCATTTTTATTGGATTATCAGCATTTATGTAGCTGTAAATAGTAAAAAAGTTTTCTCCATATGCTAGCATTAAGGTGAGCAAATCCAATAGGGTTGGTACACAGCAGCCTTAAGAGAAAGGGTTAGAGCCATGTACAGATATTGAAAGAGAACCTGCTAACATTGGACCAGAAATTCTAAGCTCCATGCTCAAAGTAGCATGGAGCTTAGAATTTCTGGTCCAATGTTAGCAGGTTTTCAGGTGTGAGCTCCAATTAAGAGTATTTTGAAAAGAGGGTAATTTCTGATGCAATTTTGCTCATCTATTGTTGGTTGTTTTCTCGAGTCAAGTTACGAAATTTTTTTTTCAAGTTTCAATTGCAGTTTGAAATATTTTCCTCTAGACCCTGGTAGCTTCAAGTTTGTTTAAATAAATAGTTATATAACACCAAAATAAATATATAATTGAATAAATAATAGATTTCAGACAGAACAGATAAGGATTTTTCGTTAATTAGACTTCAAGGGCTATGCGTTTTATTCATTGTCGTTGATTCGTTTTTTTACTTTCATTAATTAATTTCATTTTCATTTTTTCATTAAACGCAAATTTATCCTAGCAGTGCTTAATATTTTGATTTGTTTCGTTTTGCTCATTTTATTAATTTTCGTTGATTTTTTTTTTACTTTCATTAATTCATTTCATTTTCATTTTTTTCATTAAACGTATATTTTTCCTAGCAGTGCATAAAATTTTCATTTGTTTCATTTTGTTCATTTTATTTACTTTTGTTGATTCGTTTTTTAGTTTTCATTAATTCATTTTATTTCTATTTTTTCATTAAATGTAAATTTATCCTAGCAGTGCATTAAATTTTCATTTGTTTCGTTTTGTTCATTTTATTCACTGTCGTTGATTCATTTTTTAGCTTTTATTAATTCATTTCATTTTCATTTTTTCATTAAACGTAATTTATCCTAGCAGGGCATAAAAATTTCATTTGTTTCGTTTTGTTCATTTTATTCATTTTCATTGATTTGTTTTTTTTTAGTTTCATTAATTCATTTAATTTTTATTTTTTCATTAAATTTAAATTCATCCTAGCAGTGCATAAAATTTTCTTTTGTTTCGTTTCGTTCATTTTATTCATTTTCGTTGATTAGTTTTTAGCTTTCATTAATTCATTTTATTTCCATTTTTTTCATTAAATGTAAATTTATCTTAGTGCATAAAATGAATTAAGCTGCGCAGTAACGCTTCGCTTTGCTAATTATTTACCGAAATGCTTCCTGTTTATAGAAGATTTCCATCTGACTGCATCAAAAACACGCTACAGCTGAAAAAAAAAGATTAAAAAAATATTTAATATAATTTTACTTCGCGGTTTTCTTTCTTACTTTTACATGCTTGGGAACTTAAGACACAAGCCGCTACTGTCCGCAAGTCCTATCTCGTAAATAAAATGGGAAAAAGCTTCATAAAAAAAAGTCTAATGTATTTTTCATTTGGACCCTTGACAGCACTTTAGTTTCAGTACCCGTCAATCAAATAGAACTACTCTAACTCTGCATGCATTTGAAGTTCATTGACTCTAGTGCTTTTAAGGATGAGGGAGAGAAATATAACTCTTCATAAATCATTGACTTAAAGAGGGGCTCTTAACGTTTAATATGCGTCGAGATTGGAATTTCGTTTCGAATGGAGAACTGCATTAATAATTAAAGCTAGTTCAAATCTTGCGATCACATTAAAAATTGTTCACAGTTTGGTTTTACATGGTTAAAATTAGGATTGTACAAGATATACGGAAATTATTCATCGAATGGGTGAAATAGGAAAGATTTGTTGAAGAAGAATCGAGAACTGTGTTAGTAATTCAGGCTAGTTCAAATAGTGCGATCATATTAAATAATGTTCACAATTTGGTTTCACATTGTTAAAATTAGGATTGTACAAGATATACGGAAATTATTCATCGAATGGGTGAAATAGGAAAGATTTGTTGAAGAAGAATCGAAAACTGTGTTAGTAATTCTGGCTAGTTCAAATAGTGCGATCATATTAAATAATGCTCACAGTTTGGTTTTACATGGTTAAAATTAGGATTGTACAAGATATACGGAAATTATTCATCGAATGGGTGAAATAGGAAAGATTTGTTGAAGAAGAATCGAAAACTGTGTTAGTAATTCTGGCTAGTTCAAATAGTGCGATCATATTAAATAATGCTCACAGTTTGGTTTTACATGGTTAAAATTAGGATTGTACAAGATATACGGAAATTATTCATCGAATGGGTGAAATAGGAAAGATTTGTTGAAGAAGAATCGAGAACTGTGTTAGTAATTCAGGCTAGTTCAAATAGTGCGATCATATTAAATAATGCTCACAGTTTGGTTTTACATGGTTAAAATTAGGATTGTACAAGATATATGGAAATTATTCAACGAATGGGCGAAATAGGAAAGATTTGTTGAAGAAGAATCGAAAACTGTGTTAGTTATTCAGGCTAGTTCAAATAGTGCGATCATATTAAATAATGTTCACAGTTTGGTTTTACATGGTTGAAATTACGATTTTACAAGATATACGTAAATTGTTCATCGAATGGGTGAAATAAGACAGATTTGTTGAAGAAGAATGGAGAACTGTATTAGTAATTCAGTCTAGTTCAAATCTCGGGTTTACATTAAAAAATGTTCACAGTTTGTTTTTGCATGGTTGAAATTATGAATCCCTGTGTCATTCTTGCTCGTAACTTTTAATTGTTTGTCCTAATCATTGTTCGTCTTCTCGCTTTCTGATTCATTCCTGCAGCTGCTCCAAGATCTAATCAGTTTCACTTCCCCAACTTCCCACTTTATTGCTAGTCATTTCCCTTTGGTCCACGAGACTAAGTTCTTGCTTGAAGCTTCGCTCCATCTTAGTTTTCTTAATTTTTCCCCCATGTTTTAATTTTACTTGAACTATCAAAGCTTTTTGCATCCACAACTGTCTATTTTCCTTCCTACTTTCGCTTTTTACTGATCACTGAAGTTTTATGCATTGCTATATCATCCTACAATGGAGGGCCCGGTCCATGTACTGTAGTTACCACTACTCTTCCTGATGGTCCTGAAAGTTATTGGGGGTTTCATCAAGATCTTTGAGAGCCGGAACTGTGTATTTTGCTTATTAACTATCTTTTTTTTACTACTGTAGAGGCACTTGTCGTGAGATATTCACCTTTTGTTCAAGCAAGTTCCAGCAAGACTTCCCCGCGAAGTCTTGCTGGCTACTTTATATGGAAGCACAATTATAGCAAGCCAGCATAGCTCCCTATTAGGGGACAACATGGTAACGACTAAGCCTTATTCGGGTTTGAACCCAAACCCACTACTCGTGACACTAACTACTATACCATGCAGGAGACTGCTTATTAACTATAGTGTGAGCTGAAGTGAGGTTTTATTTAAGGTTTGATTTTAATAATTGACTGTAACTGCCCTTACTAACGGGTTGATTCCAAGAGATAGAATTAATAGTCAAAGCATGATAAGGATTCATATTCAAATTATAAGAAAATTTAACCTTATAATTCTATGGAGTTTCTTTATCAGACACAACATTTTTAATTTTACGTTTCTCGATTTTAGTTTGATCGGGATTAATTTTGTTTCCACGAAAGTTTGCAGCTTGTTGTTAATTAAAGTTGGCTCTTATTTGGATGATATTTTGTACTTTACTTGTATTTCCTCAACTTTTGTCTGTTTTTATGTGTCTCAGCCTATACATTTTTTTTCAATGCGTCATAAACAAACCTATGTCATTTGCTCCTTAATTTTAACCTAATAAAAAAAAACTGCTTTGCAGTGCACCGTAATATATTATCATTTTTTTGTATTAAATAAATATGTTAAAGCGTGTTAAAATTTTGGAACCGAGGGATAATAGTTCGTTCTCCTATTTCACAAAAGTCCTGCATCCTTAATGGGAATTGCTGATTACATAACAGCCACGCGTGCATAACAGAAGCACTAAATCTAATTTTCTCTATTATTAAATGCTCTTTAGAGCAACCTATCCTTTAAACACATGAACACCAACACAGTTCGGTTTTCGAAATAAGTATCTAAGTTTACAGGAGACAGAATTAATTCTTTTTATTGAACCAATGAACGAGGAAATTAATTTGAAACTTTCTCACATTTTTGCTTCATTTTTAACTCACGCACTGCCTGACGCACTTTCTTTTTGCCTGCTGCATATTCAGGCTTTATCTTATGTGCCTGGCGGGTTTAAAAATTAGGCTGAGACACATACCTAAATGGATCGAGGCAATGCAAATAAAGGACTAAATATCCCCCAATTATGGGCCAGCCGTAATGAACAAGCTGAAAGCGTTCGTGGATGCAAGATGAATCCCGCTCAAATCATAATCATAAAACAAAAACATTAAAATTTTGTGGCTCATAAGAAATATCTCTAGAATCATACTGTTTAATCTTAGCATGGATGTGTTAAAATTATAAATTCAGTGCTTCTACTTTGTTTCTCATATCTTGGTATCTATGATTCATACAACTGTTCGGGGAAGATTTAATTCTTTAATTTCTCTCCTTGATTTTTAATTTCTCTTCCTCCTTCCTCTTTAATTTCTCCCTTATTCTTTAATTGTTTCCCAGTGCGGGTCAAATGTCAATGAAGACACATTCTGTTGTTGTTGTTGTTGTTGTTTCTAATGTCCCCTGGCCGGAAAGTACCGGAAGTTCGATTTATTCCAGACCGGGTCCATTTAGGCTAAGGGGCTGAGGGGAGCGGCTGAGGGGTTCCGGTTTATACTGGCACCACAAGGGTCGGAGTCCGATTTATCCAGGTGCCATTGCTATTCTGACCGAGCAACCCCGGGGGCGGCATCTTAGGGGATCGTACCCTTTGCCACCCACTCTAACCTCATAGATGGACTTTCCAGTCTACGGATTTTAACGTGCCCATATCCAGCCTATACACGGAGGTATTCAATGGCGCAAGCCGGGAATCAATCCGAACACTCTCAGCACCGAAAGCCAACGCGCTACAACAAGGCAACCTCGAGCCACGAGACATATTCTGTACGAGTTAAATGACAGGAATAGCTTTTACAAATAATACGCGTAGATAATTCAAACTTCTTGGGGTGTATTTCCCTTTGTTGGCCACGCTACATGGAAGCAGAAACAAAGCAAACTCATGACAAACTAAATCGACCGGAAAATACTTTTATTTTACTACGATATGAAGCGCATTGACATAATTATTACGATAACAGTGAATTTCCGTTCTTTTGTTTATCCTTTTTGTTTCACAGCTGAGATACTTTTGTTTGGGTTCTCTCCGTTTTTGATAAATAATCCATACACTTTCACTCGTCAACTGCGCCGCTGAGTGGTTTCTGTTATACAACACCGGGATACGCTCTAATCTGCTTATCGATGATCAGTTAATCGGATATATTGTTTGAGATAAAGTGGTTGATAATGAGTATTGTTTTATGAATGAAATGCGAATCACAGCGTATCGAAATTTAGAGCAAATAGCTATCGTTGGACGGCCTATATCCTTATCCGTTGTTCGTTTTGCTGAAAATGAGTCTGTCACTGGAGGTTATTGAATTTTGTATCAGCACATGATGCTATTCTTGCACGCATTACCTGTTCCGTGAATGAATGAAAGTGACAAAAGTCCTGTAACGCGATAACGCGATTTTATCAACAACGTCCTATAAATATTTTCTGAAACCAATCAAATGTAATGTATCTGTAATGGTTTACAATTGATCAGCACTTAAAAAATCATATAAAATTGCAAAAAAAGGATTTGTTTTGCGATAATTTGTTTTTGATTTTCAATTTTCAATTTTTTTGGTAAAAAATTAGACAATATTTGATACTCACCGAATACTTTCTGAGAGTAAAAACATTGAAAAATTATTAACTCTTTTTTTGTTGTAAAATCATTTAAAAATTCTGAAAATGAAATGATCTAAAATGTAAAGAATTACATAAATTACCTTATTTGTGAGCAATAGATTTCACAAAAGTGAAAAAGAAATTATGTTGGATTTAAGATGTTCGACTATATATTTTTTAGCTTAGCGTAACCGATGAGAAGGCTACAAAGGCATAATTCCAACTGCGGGGTTTTTAGGTATTCGACCATATCATTCACTGCTTGGCTTAATTAACGAGTTGGCTGAAAAGACGCAATTCCAACAGTAGAATTTTTTTACGGTTTTGGACTATTCTAAGCTTTTCCAACATGTAGGCTACTAGTACATAGTTCTAATGAAGGATTCTTTTAAGGCATTTGACCAAGCCATTATCTGCTTGGCTTCTGCAACAAACAGGTTGAAAAACCACAAGTCCATCAGCGTAATTTCTTTAGAGTATTTTACTATGCTAGCCTAAGCTTAGCTTAGGCTAGCATAGTAAAACCGACGAGTAAGTTGTAAAAACACAATTCCAACAGAGAATTTTCCTTTAGGTATTCAATTTTTTATTCTATTGGCTTAACGAACAAGGAGGATGAAAAAGCAGTTCCAACAGCTGAATTTCTCTAAGATATTCGGCTATGTTGCCTTCATCTTAGCTTAACAGACGAGTTGGATGCAAAAGTACAATTTCAGACATGGGGTTTTTTCAAATTTTTGTTCGTAATGACAATATCCAGTCAATACAGCCCACAACGGAAAAAAACACGCTTTTTCTGTAATATTGTGTTGGAACGGAAGAACTCAAGAATTCTTTAAAGACGTTGAAGTAACTCTGTGCAAAATCAACTCGACATGACTTTGACACCTGCAAACGGTCTCCATGAAGTATGGCTTGCCTCCCCAGAAAGAGCTATGACAAGATTTGTCACCTTCTCGCTTCAGGAGCTTCAGGAAGAGGTGATATGCAGTGCAAAATTAAACAGAGAGAAGGTGGCCCATGTACTGTAGTTACCACTACTTTTCCTGAAGCTCCTGAAGCGAGAAGGTGACAAATCTTGTCATAGATCTTTCTGGGAAAACAAGCCATACTTCATAGAGACCGTTTGAAGGTGTCAAAATCATGTCGAGTTGATTTTCAAGGGAGTTACTTCAACGTCTTTAAAGAATTCTTGAGTTCTTCCCTTTGTAGGTGTCTAAGTCATGTCGAGTTGATTTTCAACAGACTTACTTCAACGTCTTTAAAGAATTCTTGAATTCTTCCGTTTGCAGGTGTCTTAGTCATGTCGAGTTGATTTTCAACAGACTTACTTCAACGTCTTTAAAGAATTCTTGAATTCTTCCGTTTGCAGGTGTCTTAGTCATGTCGAGTTGATTTTCAACAGACTTACTTCAACGTCTTTAAAGAATTCTTGAATTCTTCCGTTTGCAGGTGTCTTAGTCATGTCGAGTTGATTTTCAACAGACTTACTTCAACGTCTTTAAAGAATTCTTGAATTCTTCCGTTTGCAGGTGTCTTAGTCATGTCGAGTTGATTTTCAACAGACTTACTTCAACGTCTTTAAAGAATTCTTGAATTCTTCCGTTTGCAGGTGTCTTAGTCATGTCGAGTTGATTTTCAACAGACTTACTTCAACGTCTTTAAAGAATTCTTGAATTCTTCCGTTTGCAGGTGTCTTAGTCATGTCGAGTTGATTTTCAAAAGAGTTACTTCAACGTCTTTTAAGAATCCTCTAGTTATCCAAACTATTGTTTTGATGCAAGGCTAGAGTACAGGTAGCATTGGGCCTGGGTTTCGCACTTGTTATGCGTCCTTCGGAAAAACATAACCGACGGGTACACTGGACGCAAAGGAATTCCAAATGTAGAATTTCTCAAAACTTTTACTGGTGACTAACAACGGGATGTCATCCAGACCACTTCATAAGAAAAAAACCGTCGTCTATCCCGAAAAGTGGCACAAAATTTAGAACGCAAGATGATGACAAAATGAATGGAGCCTGCTATGGTAGGCGGTCCTCACGCATAAATATACTCCTCAAACTTACGAGTAGTCTTGGAGATAGGTCTCGTACTTGTTATGGGCTCTTTAGTAACGCATAACCGATGAGTTAACTCTAAATTTTTACTCGTCATTGACAAAGTGCAGTCATCAACCCCTCTGCACTTTGTCAGTCGTAAATAAAAATTTAGAGAAATTCAGCATTTCAGATTCCTTTCCCTCCTTCGTACTCTTTAGTTATGTTGTTGATAAAGTTTCAGTTATCTAGCGCTAGTGTGCTAAATGATTATAGACGACGTTTGGTGGCGCTGTTTGACTGAGATAATCTCCTACCCTCTGTACCTCAAATATATATGCCCATGTACTGTAGTTACCCCTACTCTTCCTGAAGCACCTGAAGCTCAAATATATATTACGTTTAGAGTAGGATTTTAACTAGATAGAATAGGATTTTGATACGGGACGATAGGTCCTATTTCGAACGAGCTTAATGTTCGCATTCTTGATTGGGTTTTTAACCCTTATATTCGCCATTTATTTTGTGTGTTATCAAAATTGTTTGCTATGTTTAGCCGTGCATCTGATTATTTGATTAATTTTTGAATTTACCACTGAACCACTTTCGATTTTGCAACAATGCCTTGTTGCCTTGTTATACCTTGTTCTCCACATAATAAGCGTGAAACCTAGATGGAAGGCTACTTCTATGCTTGCGATGTATAATTTTGCTTCAGGACAGCATACCAAGGTGGGCTATAAACATTTTGGTGTTCTGGTGACAATTCTTCACATTTTTCAATTTACTCTTACTACGCCGTGCATAACTCTCCGGTTCAACACTGTTAATCAAACTTTTTGCTTAGACCTTGTCAAACACTTGAGGCTTGAAACACCTGGTCTGAAGAAATCTTGTTTTCCTGCTGCTTAGTATTCCAATTATAATGCATCCGGTTATAATGCATCCTACTGTTACTGTTAATTCATTCGAAACACATACTGCTGAGGATAATATACATTATTGGCCTCATATCAGTGACAGTTGAATATGTATTGTGGCACGAGTTCGTAATGCGACGTCTGATACATCTGCTGAGCTTTTGAGTTGAAATTGAAAATACGCGATAAAAAATTAATTGCGAACTAATTTGGGACCAAAGGGTGTATAAATAAATGCTTATTATATCTATATCTATATCTATATCTATATCTATCTATCTATCTATCTATCTATATATGTATATATATATACATATGTATATATATATATATATACATACATATACATACATACATACATATACATATATATATATATATATATATATATATATATATATATATATATATATATATATATATATATATATATATATATATATATATATATATACATATATACATATGTATATATATATATATATACATACATACATATACATATATATATATATATATATATATATATATATATATATATATATATATATATATATATATATATATATATATACATATATATATATATATATATATATAGAGAGAGAGAGAGAGTAAGTAAGTAAGTAAGTAAGAGTAAAGATATATGCATTAAAAATTTAAAACTGAAAATTTTTTTTCTACATTTATCACGGTTAAGTCACAGTCTGCCTAATGTTTTTCTTTTTTTGATTACCTTAAATTCCCAATTTCGTATCTAAGCAGCAAGATATATCTAATTTTTTTGAGAAAAAGATCAGTTCTCGTTAAAGTGAACCGTTATCACTGAAAATATATCTGTATGATACGTTATAACTCTTCAAAATATTCAGAAATTTCGAAAAATAGCCACATCTGCGAATTTGTTTTTATCGATTTCATATTTTGATCTTGCACTGAAATTTGATGGAGAGCGATCAGTGGCCGTTTTGATGCACCTTTTAGGTTTTTGAGTAGCAAAGTTTCGTTAGCTAAATGTAGTAACAATATTTTAAATCTATTATAAGTAAAGTTGATACTATTTGGAAGTGATTATCTAATGCTTAAATTTTTCTAATTTGGGTAGTGGAGGAGCTTTTTTTCGATACGCTTAAATCTTTCGCAAAATAAATCTACATTTCTCAAAAGTAGTGCTATGTTAGAAGGATGTAATGTTTTAAAATGTATAAACGTTGCTTAAAAAGATCACATCACTGGAGATGAAACAATGTCAGACGATCAGAAGTATTTTCTCGTGTTTTACTTTTAAAATAGATTGAATAAATAAACTAAATAAGAGTACAGCTTAAAGACTACACTATCATAACTTTCTTGATAATTTTTCTAAAATGAATAGTTCTTGTTGTGCAAACGTATCATCTGATCTAGCAGATCCCCAATCTTCATGCTAGCGTATGGGGAATTTACCTCTAGGGGTATTCGTATCAGAGAACCGAAAATGCTTGCTTTTGAAGTTTGTTTTCTTTATTAAGATTAATCGTACAAATCAAAACGGACCCCCTATAAGTACAGAATATAATTCCCTAAATTTACTTATAAAATTTTGATATTTGTAGTACTGGAAAGGTTTATTACATTTGATGTGAGATTTTTCCAGTCCTAAAAATCTCAAAATAATTCCTTAAATATACAGCTTAACCCTATTGGTTGGTACGTTACAGAACAGCTTTTAATAAAAGACCAATAGAAAATCTGGGTGAAACTGCCCTTTCTATCAAAGCCTTATAACACAGTCTAGTCTGTCAGCATAGATATATAGCAAATTTAGTGAAAAAGAAATTAAATTGATTCGAAAGTAGACAAAAAAATAATAAGTTCTAGTATCCGAGAAATCGATAACTAAATTTTGGAATTTTTGCCTAAAAGATTAACTCTGAAATTCAGTGGCCAAAAACAAATGAACGAATCTCCAGAACCTTTTAAATTTGCTTGAACACTTATACTGAAATTTATGAAAATAATTACGATATTTGTTGCCGTATATTATTGTTATAACCATTTATTTAAAGTTGTCCTTATTCTAAAGTCTTTGAATTCTAACATTCCTAATGATATCGTTAGAACACAGTGCCTTAAATTTGCTACAAAAATCAAACTAAAAATTATGATAATAATTATGGTACGCGACGTAAGATATTTTAGTTATATAACCATATCTATAATTTAAACTTTCTTGTGCGAATCTCTGACTAAACTTTACTAACATCAAATAAGAACATATAGTCCTAACTTTCCTTGAAGACTTACTCTGAAAAATAAGAAAATAAATACGGTATATGATGTCACATTTAAATTTTATAACCATTTCTGTAAAGTTGCACTTGGTTCCTTCTTCTAAATCTTTGAATAAAGTTTCCGAACTATATCATCAGATAAAAAAGGCCATAAATTTGCTAGAAAATTATACAAAAATTATGATAATAATTATGGCACTTGACGCATGAGAGTTATATAACCATACCTTCAAATTCGCATTTTCTTGTGTAAATCTATGAATAAACCTCACTAGTACAAAATTAGAACATATAGCCCTAGTTTTCCTAGGAGACTTACTCTGAAAGATATGAAAATAATTATGACATTTGACACCAGAGATAACAGTTATATATTACCATAACTTTAAATTTGCATTTGCTTGTGTAAATCTTTGAATAAACCTCACTAGCACAAAATTAGAACATATAGCCCTAGCTTTCCTGGGAGACTTACTGTGAAAGTTATCAAAATAATTATGACATTTGACACCAGAGATTACGGTTATATAGCCATTGCTTTAAATTTGCATTTTCTTGTGTAAATCTATGAATAAACCTTACTAGTCCAAAATTAGAACATACAGCCCTAGCTTTCCTAGGCGACTTGCTCTGAAAGTTATGAAATTAATTATGACATTTGACATCATAGATTATAGTTATATAACTTCTGTAAATACACTTATGATTTCCTATCTTTACTGTTTGAATTAACTTTACAAAAGTAGTCGCTAGAGCATAATACCTTACAGTTACTTAAATACATTTAAAGCTTAAAAAAAGTTATGGTATTTGCCACTAGAGATTATATTAATACCATTTCTTTAAATATTCATATAGTTTCTTAGCAAAGTTTCATAACTAAACATACAAATGAAGATAGCGTGATTACAAACCTTAAATCAGTCCTAAGTTTTGAGTGGCTTAATTCAAATGCAAAAACACAAGCGTCAAGATTCAAACACTCGAAAAAACATTTCAATGTTGCTGTCACAATTGCTAATAAATATCCTTACTTACCCGCTGGGCAAAACAAACATAATGAGGTGATTTAACTTTCTCTGTAGGGCCAGATTAAAAAAATTAAAAAAAGGTGTTGCGATTTTGAAAGTTTTATTAAACATAGGAGGTAATATAGTGGACCAATTTTTTTTTTTTTAAATTTACATCTCTCGTTCTCCTTTGCAGTTGCAATCAGGTCGCATGTTCATTTGGCAGTAGAAAAGCGAAAGGAAAACACATAAAAAGGGATCGAAAAAGAAGAGAAAAAACACACACACATCAAAAACCGGGTGTTTACTTTTCTGCTAATGACGGGCCCGTTCCTCGTCTTTTTGATAATCACGTGACTCGGCGTCATCCTCGTCGCAAATGAGCGCGGGGTAATGACAAAAATAAATTTGTCTTTCCTCGGATGTTACGTGATGTTTTTGCGTAATTAATGAGTTTCGACGGCGAAACGGGAACTTTGGGGAGTAGAGTTGTGCAGGTCACGAATTACATTGTGTCAAAGTCATTAAATAGTTGGTCATTCTCTGATGCAAAAGAAATTGCGGAACAGTGATAAAAAAGAATAGAGAAGGAAGGAGAATTTCATTAGTGCAATACAGCCCATTAAGGGAAAGTTTGAGGTATTCATGTTACATGCTAGGAAAACCAAACATAGACTGCAGTGCATGGTTTACTGCGACTTCAGATGATCCTATACACACATGACACCTACGCAAACACACTACAAAGGATGATATATATATACATACATATATATATATATATATATATATATATATATGTGTGTGTGTGTGTGTGTGTGTGTGTGTGTGTGTGTGTGTACAGTGTATCCATAAAATAATAGTGCGGTTTCAATTAGTTATAGCTATGCAAACAATCATGTTGCAGACGTGAGTCATACCTGTCATACGTTAAACGGAAGAGAAACTCTCCAAGTTTATGTGTGCGAAAGCTTATGAACAGACTTCAACTGCAGACACACACACGTGCGTGTGTCGCCATACCAATCCATCGTGGACCTCGCAACTTAACAGCTGTCCTTGTTGTCCTGGAAGTAACATGGGTCCAACCCGTAAAATTGCCACAAAGTTGGAAGTACAATGTCATCCAAAATAGTGCTGTAGGTGTCCGCGTTGAGCTCACCATGAATTGGGACCAAATATCCCAATCCATACCAGTAGAAACACTCCCACAACATAATTCCACCTCCGCCGAACTTTACTGTGAGCACACAATGGCAGGAGGCGTTCTCCAGGCAGAGGCTAGACCCAGACCCTGCCACCCGAACGGTAGAGGGTGAACCTTTATTCGTCGCTCCAGAGAACCCGTTTCCACTGATCTACGGTCCAATTTCGACGTGTTTGCACCACATTAACCGAGGTAGCGCGGTTGGACTTTGTGATCAAAGTCTTATGGGTGGCAGCACGACCATGAAAACCAAGCAGATGTGCTACCTTACGAATGGCATTAATCGAAATATCACTCCCGGATGCCTGTTGAAACTCCTGAAGCATGTGGGATATCGGTTGGTTCTTCCAAATTTCTCTGGACAGCATCCGTCGGTCTCTATCTCCCAGTTTCGCGGGTCTGCCGACTCGGGGCACATTTCGACAATCACCGCTCACCTTCCACTTCTGTATCACATAGGCCGCTGTCAATTTTGGGTAATTCAGCTCGCTAGATATGTCCCTTGCGGATCGGCCATTTCTGTGATACCTGACGATTACACCTGTCTCGAAATCAGATAACTCTGCACTTCGTGGCATCTTGCATGCGACTAGTGCCAATGTTGTTTCCTACACGATATTTAACGGAGTAGGGCGTTCCGTACATCAGGACCACAGATATATATATATATATATATATATATATATATATATATATATATATATATATATATATACACATTTATATTTATTATATATTTTTTTAATCTTTATCAAGCAAGAAATTGAAAATGTCTTTATATACCTAACAAAATACAAAATATTATTTTCCAAACACTCCCCATAAATTTGAGGTGCGGCTCATCTTACCAAAAGTATGGTATCTCAAAAATGAAATACTTGTATCCAGGTATAATACACAACATTTTTAATTTTTAGCATTTTTATTTTAGTTTAAAGTATATATTAGCTGTGTTAATAAATCTTTGAAAACAATATTTGTATAATACCTAAAATTTTTGAAAACTCACCTATTGCATGCCAGTATATTGCAATTTATTTTGAATCCGTATGATAGTTTTTAAAAATCAATTTGATAAAAACTGGTTTTTTATGCTTACAAAAAGTATGTTTTGCATATCATATAAAACGCTATGGTGACCGTGTTACGAAGCTATTTAAAACAAAGAAATCGTTTCTTATAAACAAACACGCTGAAAACGCTGTAAAAAATACGCATTCAAGAATACATTTTCTTAGAATCATTATAAGCTGCATCGCACATTTAGTAGAGACGCTCCTGAAACAATATTTGAATTATTTGATTTTGAAATATGATTTCGAAAACATTATTTGTACAATGCCTACTATTTTTGAAAACTCAACAATTGTATGTCAGTATATTGCATTTTATTTTAAATCCGTATGATAGTTTTTAGAAAACAATTTGATAAAAATTGTTTTTTTATGCTTACAAAAGATATGTTTCATATAGCATATAAAACGCTATGGTGACTGTGTTACTACGCTGTTTAAAGAAAATATTTTCTCATAAACAAACACGCTGAAAACGCTGTAAAAAACACGCATCTAAGGATACATTTTCTTAGAACCAATATAATCTGCATCGCGCATTTACTAGAGACTCTCTTGACAAAATATTTGAATTATTTGATTTTGAATTATGTTTAGGCCTTATACAAATATGTTTGAAAACAATATTTGTATAAGGCCTAAAATTTTCAAAACTCAGCAATTGCATGCCAATATATTGCATATTTTTACTCCAGAAATCGTTAGAAACTGCATCGCTCAATTTCTAGAAACCCTCTGGAAACAATATTTGAATTATATGATTTTGAAATATGATTTGAAAACAATATTTGTATAATTCCTAAAATTTTCAAAACTCAGCAATTGAATGCCTGTATATTGCACATTATTTTCCAGGAATCATTATAAGCTGCATCGCTCATTTTCTAGAAATGCTCTTGAAAAAATATTTGGATTATATGGTTTTGAAAACTATATTTGTATAATGCATAAAATGTTAAAAACTCATCAATTGCATGCCAGGATAATGCATATTATTTTCCAGAAATAATTATAAACTGCATCAATCTAATCTGCATCTATCTCAAGATTTCTAGAAACCCTCTGGAAACAATATTTGAATTATATGATTTTGAAATATAATTTTGAAAACAATATTTGTATAATGCATAAAATTTTCAAAACTCAGCAATTGCATGCCAGTATATTACATATTATTTTCCGGGAACCATTATAAGCTGTATTGCTGATTTTCTAGAAACGCTCTTGAAGGAATATTTGAATTATATGATTTTGAAAACAATATATGTATAATGCCTAAAATGTCAAAAACTCAGCAATTGCATACCAATATATTGTTTATTATCTTTCGGGAATAAATATAACTGCATTACTCATTTTCTAGACACCCTCTTGAAACAATATTTGAATTATATGATTTTGAAATACCATTTTGAAAACAATAATCGTATAATGCGTAAAATTTTTAAAACTCATCAATTGCATGCCAGTATATTGCATACAATTTTCCGCGCATCATTATAAGCTGCATCGCTCATTTTCTAGAGACCTCTTTAACAATATTTGAATTATATGATTTTGAAAACAGTATAATGCCCAAAACTTTGAAAACTCAGCCATTGCATGTCTGTATATTGCATATTATTTTGAATGCGTATGATAGTTTTTTAAAAATAATTTAATAATATTTTTTTTGCTTACAAAAAGTATGCTTCACATGTCATATAAAACACTATCATGGTTGTGTTACGAAGAGGTTTAAAAACATAAATCTTTTCTTATAAACAAACACGCTGAAAACGCTGTAAAAATCACGCATTCTAGGATACATTTTCCGGGAATCATTGTAAGCTACATAGCTCATTTTCTAGAGACCCTCTTGAAACAATATTTGAGTTCTATGATTTTGAAAACAATATTTGTCTAGTGCCCAAAACTTTGAAAACTCAGCCATTGCATGTCAGTATATTGCATATTATTTTGAATGAGTATGATAGTTTTTTAAAAATAATTTGATAAAAATTGTTTTTTTATGCTTACAAAAAGTATGTTTCACTTATCATATAAAATGCTATCGTGGTTGTGTTACGAAGAGGTTTAAAAAAATAAATCTTTTTTTATAAACAAACGCGCTGAAAACGCTGTAAAAATCAAGCATTCTAGGATACATTTTCCTGGAATCATTGTAAGCTGCATAGCGCATTTTCTAGAGACCCTCTTGAAACAATATTTGAATTATATGATTTTGAAAACAATATTTGTATAATGCCCAAAACTTTGAAAACTCAGCCATTGCATGTCAGTATATTGCATATTATTTTGAATGCGTATGATAGTTTTTTAAAAATAATTTAATAATATTTTTTTTGCTTACAAAAAGTATGCTTCACATGTCATATAAAATACTATCATGGTTGTGTTACGAAGAGGTTTAAAAAAATAAATCTTTTCTTATAAACAAACACGCTGAAAACACTGTAAAAATCACGCATTCTAGGATACATTTTCCGGGAATCATTATAAGCTGCATCGCTCATTTTCTAGAAACGCTCTCGCGAACGAGATTTGAATTATATGATTTTGAAAACAATATTTGTCTAATGCCCAAAACTTTGAAAACTCAGCCATTGCATGTCAGTATATTGCATATTATTTTGAATGCGTATGATAGTTTTTTAAGAATAATTTGATAAAAATTGTTTTTTTATGCTTACAAAAAAAAATTGTTTCACATATCATAAAAAACGCTATCGTGGTTGTGTTACGAAGAGGTTTAAAAAAATAAATCTTTTTTTATAAACAAACGAGCTGAAAACGCTGTAAAAATCACGCATTCTAGGATACATTTTCCTGGAATCATTGTAAGCTGCATAGCTCATTTTCTAGACTCCCTCTTGAAACAATATTTAAATTATATGATTTTGAAACCAATATTTGTATAATGCCCAAAACTTTGAAAACTCAGCCATTGCATGTCAGTATATTGCATATTATTTTGAATGCGTATGATAGTTTTTAAAAAATAATTTAATAATATTTTTTTTGCTTACAAAAAGTATGCTTCACATGTCATATAAAACACTATCGTGGTTGTGTTACGAAGAGGTTTAAAAAAATAAATCTTTTCTTATAAACAAACACGCTGAAAACGCTGTTAAAACCACGCATTCTAGGATACATTTTCCGGGAATCATTATAAGCTGCATCGCTCATTTTCTAGAAACGCTCTCTTGAACGATATTTATTCAGGGAAAGTATAAAAAACGTTGAAGAAAAGGATCATCACCGTGTTTATTTTTCCATTCCGGGAAAATAGAGCCCGAGATAAAAGCTGTCACCCCCTTTCCTTACGCCGTAAAAGTCCTTTTGTTTTTTATATATCGTGATAAAAGTATATAAAAGCAGGAGTACAAGTATTTACAAGAAACACAGCGGTTTACGATCCAGCCGTCTTTTTATCTTCAGCGTCGAGTTGTATGACCGAAAACAGTTATCCAAATCGCGTAAGGTTTTTCAGATAAAACTGTGATATATCGCTTTAAAGTAATTACCTGCTTCCACCGTAAACTTAAAAGAAATATATTTTATTCACCATAAATGTTTCTTTTTTAACAGCTGTTGTAAGTTCAGAGAATGCGCTCTTTTTCTTCGTGGCATGATTTACTTTTATATGAGTACATTGCAATCATGTTTTATATACTGACCGTCCGATAAAAAAAAACTGAGCTACCGTTCTATGCCGTTGAACATTCTTACTATCAGTAAAACACATTAATAACAATCCCTGTGATTCCGTGAAAAGTATTATATTTTATCATAAAGAATATTACATCTTGTTATTATCGTAATTTTACATTTTTACAATGATAGTATTTGACAGTTTATGAGCTGAGAGCAGAAACCGAGCCTCGTGGCTCTGAACTCCAAGACCAGACTCCTAGACCACACTGGCGGTGCGAAAAATCATCTTTTATTGTAAATTCCAATCTCCACAAATGAAAAAAAAATTCAGGTAGTCACTTCTAACGAAACTATCACGGGTTATTAACGTAGTATTACTTATCGTTGCTTACCTCTTTTGTATGTATATATATATACACACATATATATATATATATATATATATACACATATATATATATATATATATATATATATATATATATATATATATATATATCGTCGAATACTCGTCGATACTCGTCGGACGAGTTTGTAACCAGTTGCGCCGTGTGCGTGGCTCCATTCAATTACATAGGTTACGACTCATCACGGACTGGTTTGTGACTGGAGTCAGATATCAGTTTCTTTTGAGTTGCCCCGTGTGCAGACGGCCTTACTGTACGTTAGAGATCCATATTTAGGCTTCAAATTTCTAGTGTTACGAATTGTAAAGAAGTTTTTTCGAAACAATCCAGTTCAGAAGTCGGGCTGGGAGTGCTAAATATGCGCCTCGGGAGAAATAAACTTATGGTCTAAAACACAAGGACTTAGGAATTTCTTTTTTATCACATAGATCCGCGGTTTTCAACATGGGAGGCGCGGACTATTGCCAGGGGAGACGCCAAATCTTTTTAATAAAAAATAAAATACCATAATATCTATAAATAAACGAATAAACCATGATATCTCTAAATAGACGAATTTGAATTGACAACCACCGAAAAAGAAAAATTGATAGAATTGTCATGCGATAGCTCGCTAAAAAAAAAGTTTCAAAATGAAATCATGATTCAGTTTTTGATGAATATTAGTGGAGAGTATGAATCTTTGCATCGCAAAGCAATGCAAGTGCTTCTACCGTTTGTAACGTCTTATTTATGCGAAACGGGCTTTCCGGCACTGGCTGCAATGAAAACCAAATATCAAACCAGTTTAATAGTCGAAAAATAGTTACGAGCGGCACTCTCCACATTGCCCCCAAGATTTGATAAACTTTGTGCCAATAAACAACCACCACCCTCGCATTAGATTTTGATGCGTTAGATGTAGTTTAATTAGTAATTTAATATAAAAATAAATATGAATGTTCGTATTGTTAATGCAAAATCTTGTTATTATTCTGTTTATTGTAGTTTTAATTTTTTGTAATAAAGTTATTATTATTTAAAGCGTGTCTATATTATTATATCTATTAAAAGATAAGGAGGTGCGGAAAATTTTTTTTTTAGGGAGGCGTAGTAGCATAAAGGTTGGAAACCGCTGGAATAGATCTTATTATCTCTGTGCTGAAATTCTAAAGGCCTTCTAGGTTTGGTCTATGTAGCCAGGGTTGCACTCTCCCTAAATAAAATAAATACCTCGGCGATTCTAAAGAGGAATAGAATCCTTCAAAGAACGAAATTGCTATCAAATTAGGGTATACAACTACTGCATTTTCAGTATAATCGCTCCATCTGCTGTTTGTCACAATATAATTAAGTAACTTCAGACTCAGCACAGTAGAATTTTGCGTTTCTTGGTAATACAGTTTTATACTCTGCTTTGAAGTTGCTCGTAACGCTATTCTGTCATCAGTATCTAAGATGACCTCTAATCCCGGTTGTAAACTCGAGTGTCGTTCTTCCCGGAACAATTTGAGTATTACGCTGTCATCTATATACGGATGACCTCTGATCCCGGTTGTAAACTCTTTGGGCAGTATTAAATGCTCAAATTTGCTTCTCTTATTTAAAGTCCTTCGTGCAGAAACAAATTGCTTGCAGCTTTTGAAAATAGTTTTCTTTCGATTCTGACTGTAATTCGTATTGCAGATCGAGTACCTTGTTGTCAATAGATATACCACGTGTTTTGGTGAAAAACAGTGGTGTCTGCAACTCACTGAAATTTTTTACAATTGTTTTTAAATCTCCAGCAGGGGACCTGCACTTGTTGAAAAAGACAACGTGGTGAGGTTACCTCCCCATCATGTAAAATAAAATTATCTATTTCCGCCTTAAACTTGATGTTTACTCGAATCGATGATGATGCAAATAATTCTTACAAATAAATGCAAAATAAAAGAAATTAAATTAATCTGCATTTAAGCATAGTGTATTAGGCTCTAGTTAGGCATAAATTCTCTAATCGTTAGGAGTTGAGCAGAGGAACGTCTAAACAGTAATCAAAAGCAGGCAAAATGGCCATTTTGTTTCCGAGAAAGGATATATATATATATATATATATATATATATATATATATATATATATATATATATGTAGGTATGTATCTATCTATCTATCTATCTCTCTATCTTTCTCTCTCTCTCTCTCTCTCTCTCTCTATATATATATATATATATATATATATATATATATATATATATATACCTAATTCTTGGGATACATGCCATACCACCCCGTGAGGAAAAGGTTAAAGAATTTCTCGCATTTTTCAAATAATCATCGCCAATATCTTTCAACCACCATAAAGATGTCAAAATAATCTTGAATCAGAGATATTTTCCTTTATTTTTCTATTCCTCGCAAAATAAGACGATAGATGCTGTTTAGCCCTTCTCTGGGACACTGGAAAAAGTTCTTTTCCCTTTCATATATCGTGATAAAAGTGCATAAAAGAAGACGGTCAAGTATTTACATGGGGGATAACATCTTTTCCGCGTCATCTACCACTTTATCTTAACTGCTAAGATATTTGCATGCTGGTCGTAACGTCTAGATGTAGCTGGTTAAAACCTCTACCCCATGGTTAAAATGTATGCTGCTGTGAAGATAAGCCTGATATCATATGCTGAGGAAAAAATGCAATAAATTACTGTCACCAAAAATACGTGGAGCATGTGATTTATGGACCTTAAATCACTCTTTATTTCAAGGTTTTCAAGTTTCTAGAAATTTTTTTTATTTCCACTGCGAGTACATATCAGATTCGAGAATATTAAAACATGAGAGCAATAAGAGAACAATATTAATACCTTCTTTCACTGTTTCTTTCACTGAAGTGAAATGTTGAAGGTATTTACTTTATTGAAAAGAATCGGTCGTGCTTCAGGGATAAAAATTTGAATTTAATATCTGATTTATTGAAAATTAAGTTTATTGCAACTTCGTATATTTATTCTGGATAAGGAAGCAAAAGTGGTTCCGTAATTCCCTGGCACAAATGGGCTCAAGGTAGCCTGGTGGTAGCGTGTTGGTTTTCGGTGGTGAGGGTGCTCAGAATGAATCTAGACAAGCGCTATTAAATACCTCCGTTTCTAGGCCGGAAATGAGCAAGTTAAAATCCGTGGACCGGAAAGTCCCTCTATGAGGTCAGTGAGGGTGGGATCCTGGTAGCCTATAGGTAGCGCATCGGCTTTTGATACTGAGGGTGCTCGGAACAAATCTCAACAAGCGCCGTTAAATACCTTTGTGTCTAAACTGGATATGGGCACGTGAAATCCATAGATCGCAAAATCCTTCTATAAGGTCAGAGAGGGTGGGACCGAGGTAGCCTATAGGCAGCGCACCGGCTTTTGATACTGAGTGCGCTCGGATCAAATCCCAACAAGCGCCGTTAAATACCTTTGTGTTTAGATCGGATATGGGCACGTGAAATCCGTAGATCGGAAAATCCTTTTATGATGTCAGTGGGTTGAGAAGGGTACGATGCCCCAGATTCCGTCCCTGTGGGTGCTCGGTGAAAATTACGGTGGCACCTGGCTAAATCAGATTATGACCCTTGAGCTATTGTAAGCCAAAGCCGCACCCTTCAACCCATTAGCCTGTATGGACCTAGTCTGAAATAAATTCCGACCAAGTGTCATTAATAACAGCAACAACAACTGGCACAAATTGCTTAAAATTGATAGGCCTGGAGTAATTCAGTCAGTGGCTGATATTCTTATATACTTTAAGTAATGAACAAATTTACCGTATTCCAAGTAAATACAAACATGTACAAAATCTGTGACGAATTCGGGCTAATTTGAACCAAAGTAAATATTTATTTCGAGATACTTTAATTAAATATTTAAATCCATTATTGTTATTAGTAATTCAATAACGGGAATTAACTTATCTTCATTTTAATGAAAAGCAATTTCAATGCGCTCAAGAGATTAATAACGAATTTTCTTTTGACGTGCCAATTTTCAAAAGCACGTGAAACCTTTTATTTCCGCTCGGCATAATTCCTGAAGATTAGTAAATTAGCTTTAATTCCTTTCATAAACTGTCATAATAATAATTCACAATTTTTATAATTATTACAAACGTTCTGAGCGAGGAAATTTAAGGCTCTAATTTTATGAAAGTCGTCAATTAGTCGTGATTCATTAAGAATATAAAAATATTTAATTTAAAAAATCCAAAATTTTGTCCTATTTTTTAGAAAAAAAATAGGATTTATTTTTTTAAGTTTCAGATATCTAACAATGCCAAATTATCAGTTTAAAAAATATTTTTAAGATAAATAAAGAACGTAGCTATGTGAGCATTATTTCAGTTTCTCAAGTAGGTGGTTAACTGAGATAGTATTTTTACATGTTTTTATTAACTCGCTTTCTTGTTTGTTTGTGTGTTTGTGTGTTTGTCCAGTTTAAATCTTGCAATCGATTTTTAACTAACTTCCCGACTAGCTAGATATTTGAAACTTTTAGAATAGCTCAGAACACGATGACAATGCATTATTTTAATACTTTTAGCCATCTTTAGGCAGAATTAAATTAATTTTCAGTTATTTTCAGTTAATTTTGTTTAGTAGACTGGTTAGCCATCTATTGGCCGGGACGGGAACGAAAAGTTAAACGCAAGTTAACTTCCAATTAACTTCATTTTCTTTGAAGTTGATGGGATAATTCGTCAAAAAAATTTTTAAAAAGTATCTATTAATACATAGAGTTGTCAAGTTTATGTGATTCAACAGAAAATTTAAAAACATGGCATATAAAAAGCTCTTTTTATCTTGTAATTATTAGATTTTTCTTGAGACACTTTCGGTAAAATATTGATCTTGACGAAGAACGAAACTTTGCGAAATTTTGATTTTGGTTTGACAGACCAATTATTTGTCCATCTTTTGGTGGAAAGAACTCGCTTTTTACAAACCTTTTATAATTTTTTTATCATAAAGTATGATATATCAAACTGAGTAAAAGTTTTTAATAGAATTGTTTATGAATATTTTATCTAATGATTATTGCTTTCAAAGCTAAATTAATATTGTAATTTTTCTTTTTATCTTAGGTGGCTTGGTACCGCCTACTTTCTCTGTTCTTATGCTCTACTGGTCTGGTTGCGTATAAATATGGTTGATTAGTTAAGGCTTCTGTATACTAACTCCATTGGATTCGCTCACCTCAGTGTTAACCTATGGAGAAAATGTGTCCAAGGATTGGCGACTGGGAATTAGAGATTTTTATTTAATTGCACTCCGTAATACAGAAAGAAATTTTACAACTTGGGGCATTTTTCGTTTTTAAAAAAAAGTGCAAATAATATTTTCAAATTGAAATTATTCGGGGAGAAAAAGTCGGGTCTAATGTGTTTTAAGGGAACAGTGGACCTTCAAATCTAACTTTTTTTTTTTGAATGGATTTATTTGAAATTAGAATATGTGATTATTACCATAGATATGTAAAAGTGGTTAATATTTAAAGATGAAATATTAATAATTTATGAATTATGAATTATTAATTATATCAAAATTGGCCTAATTAAAAATGTTCCATGCGCTTTTCTTTTGCATATAATATGGTAATTTTTATTTTCACGATACCATATAGAATTAACAATGAAACTTATTGCTTAATTTAAGCATTCATTAAAAATATAAAGAGAAAAAAATAATAATAGTGAAAACACCCTTTTTATTACGCAAAATATCTATAAATCATCTTTTCAAGTACAAAATTTAGAAATTCTGAGCTACGAAGCATAATTTTTTTCATTAAGATTTATTTTATATACAGTTAAGTATATAAAACTTAAATTTCAAAGCAATACGATAATTAGAACTTCGCATGGAGCAGTTTGAATATTCGCATGACATGAAAATTTTTATTTTGAGAAAAACACATTTAAAGTTATTGCTATTAGTAACCACATAATATCTAAATTAAATACAAATGCCTATAACTAGGAAAGTAATCACAGAAATTAAAAATTATTTTTGTAACACATTCCTACTTGTCCGTAGTTTCACAATTCAATAAAATAAAAAATCGAATTTTTGGACAAATTTCACAATTCTGAAAGTTCACTCTCCCCTTAAATGCTCCTAAACTCTTTTGGTGGACAAAATTTATAAAATGAATCCTGTTGCAAGGTGCAGAAAAGTTCAGGCTATCTGAAAATACCATTTATATTGGATTATCAGCATTTATGTGGCTGTAAATAGTACACACATTTTCTCCATAGGCTATCATTGAGGTGAGCGAATTCAATAGGGTTAATAATACACAGCACCCTTCAGAACACCACGGTCTATTTTTAACGTAGGATTACGTTCCTCCATAACGGTCCTCCGGAAAGAAAATTTCAGACGCTAAAACCTCCGTCGTCACGATTTATAATTTTGGTAGAGCGCCAAGCCCAGTCTCTATCGCTTGGGCAAGCAGTAAGCAGTTAACCTTTTCCTTACGGGGTTGGGATAGCATGTATCCCAAGAATACGGGCCCAAGAATATATATATATATATATATATATATATATATATATATATATATATATATATATATATATATATATATATATATATATATATATATATATATATATGTATATTATATATATTTATATATATGTATATTATATATATATATATATATATATATATATATATATATTTGTATATTATATATATTTATATATACGTATATTATATATATATATATATATATATATATATATATATATATATATATATATATATAATGACCCCGTAGGCTAAAGGTTAAACAGAAAAGTACCAAAATGCGTAAAATTTTGACATACATATACACCCATTCCTCGCTTTACGGTCTAGATACGTTCGGAAAAAGTTTTCCGTAAAGCAAAAAGCCGTATAACGAATCAATTATTTTGATACAAACCCATACAAATTTAATTGGATCTGTTCCAATTTTTTTTAGAAATAATATAGTTTTTAGTTCATAAAGCATTTTATTCTTTTTATTTCCTATAAAAATTCTTACATAAAAATAAAAGTACAAAACAATGTAATAATAGCCAGAAATTCGAAAAATAAACATTAAACAAAAAACAAGAGAAATCATATGCACATGTATGCATATAATAAAAACATAAAATAAAATGTTTAAAAACAGCTTTAATGTGATGACGAACATTAAAATAAAGAATCAGTAAACTCGTATAATGTGCTGCCATCATCACTTTCCGCTCTTGTGGCCGTATATCGAATCATTGTGGGCCGTAAATCGAAAAAGTGCCATAATTAAAAAAGGCCGTTATAGCGAATACTGAGGTATAGGTGTATACTGAGTCGTATACTGAGCCGTATACTGAGGTATAGGTGTATATACATACGTACATATATATAGATACATATACGTATCTATATACTATATAAAACAGCTCTGTAACTGACTCACTGACTGACATACAACGCACAGACCAAACTGCTGGACCTAAAGGGCTGAAATTTTGCATGGCGATTCTTCTAATAGTGTAGGGGTGCACTAAGAGAGATTTTTGAAATATTCTTCTTAGAATTTTTAAAATTAAAATTTTAAGCTGTTTTGGTAACTTTTTTTAAGTTTGCATTTAAAATAATAATTTGACGGTTATAAAATTTATATCACGAGAAAGATCATAAAAATTCCTTTAAAATGAAATCTTTTTCGAATCTTTACCTCTATTTTCTGATTTTTGGTGAATTTTTAAAGATTAATTTTTAGAATTTAATTTATTACATGCTGATCATGTGATTTCTTTTTATGGTACTTTAAATAAATTTATCGTCACGTGCATAACAACTAAATAGACAAAAAAATATTTTTTTCCCTGCTAATGCGGCAGACGATTGGACATTATTTTGTCTATAAAAATATCCCTTACGATTTTTTTTATAAATATATATTTTTTTCTGCATCAATTGTCTATATTGATCGTCGTATTTATTATATATATATATATATATATATATATATTTATTTATTTTTTGGCATTAATTGCATGCATCGACCGCTGTATTTAATTTGAATGTACTCCGTAGCGAAGTGCGGGTTTTCAGCTAGTACATATATATACAAAAGAGGTAAGCAACGATAAGTAAACCTACGTTAATAGCCCGCGGTAGTTTCGTTAGAAGAGAGTACCTGAAATATTTTTTGCTACACGAGGGCAAATTAGACCGGGACCTACTACTTAAAGCCGATTCCGAACAGATGCTAATATCCATGCCAAGAGGGTAACTCAATCCCACAGACTCCGGTACCGAATGCCAGCGCCCTAGCCATTCGGCCATCGGCTGATAACTATAGCTTTTACATTTTAATTCTTAACGTGATTTTCTTTTTCTCCACTTGGCTTTTCCACCACCTGTTTACAACTTTCTGATGCTCTACTACTCTAGTTGTTTCTAAATATAGCATCTAGTAATTATTTCGTTCAAATTTGAATTGTTAGCGGGATTTTTCTTTTCAGGTAGCTTGCTAGAGGGCGACCATTAATTACGTGAGCCGATTTTGGTGATTTTTCGACCCCCTCCCCCCCCCCCTGGTGAGATGTCGTGAGATTTGGCTCGACCCCCTCCCCCCCCCCTAATCTCACGTGAGATTTTTCAAAATGCGTATTTTTAGTGTAAATACGTTAATCTGTGCTTGATTGCGTTGAATTTATTTAAAAAAACAGAATTTGCTTAATTATTTTTATTTAAGACTAGTTAAGACTAGTGTTTAAGACTACTAAGAACGTAGTCTAGAATCACAGTGAGAAAATCGAACAATAAAATACTTAAATAGGATCTACTAAAATTCGTAAAAGAATATTCATTCTAATTCAGTCCACGGGGACTCATGTGTGGTCTCAAGAGTGACTACTGGAACTATTGTGTAGGATTTAGCCATATTTTAGTGTAGAAACATGTTTTACTTAATAAACCCAGTTTTCTCGCAATTTTACACTGTTTCTTGCGGAAAAAAATTACGTTACATTTGCCGAGACCCCCCCCCCTCTCCCCCACGTGAGACTGGGTGAGATTCGGCTAGACTCCCTCCCCCCCCCCCTAAAAGCCTCATGCAATTAATAGACGCCCCCCTACCACCTATTTTCAGCGTACTGATGCTTGACTGGTTAAGTTGTTCATACATATGGCATCTAATTCTCTGTTTGCAATGAAAATAGTCCAAAATCGTAGTTTTTAGAAAAATGGGATTGAAAAAAAAAGGATTTTGTAAAGTCAGTTTTTTTAAGTTTAATTTTTAATTATTTTTTTTAAAGTAAATTTTCTTATTTTATTTTTGTTGAGTAAAGAGGGTTAAGTCCTTGATAGGGAACATAAACCCTTTAACATTAACATGTTTGTGTTTTGTTTCACATACCCCAAATTTTCCCTGATGAATAAAAATATTTAGGAGTGGAATTGGACTTTCCTTTCTGTACCCTGCAGTAGCCCTTGGTTTTTCAAGCATACCTGGTTTGTTAACTCATTTTAGCCAATTTTGGACTTAACACTCTTTGCAAAGCAGACACAGAATTAAGTTATTTCAACCTTAAAGCAGACACATAAATGCAGACCAACATGTCAAATATACTATGAATTAATCAAAATATTACTGTTTCCTTAACTTTCAAGTTAAATTCATTGTTTCCTTTTTATTTATTTATTTATTTAGTCTTGATTAAAATGCTGCTTTCTTAATTAATTTCTCTTTAAGGTCATGTTTTAAAGTACTCTGACAATTTTAAAGCCACATTTTGAGCTACTTACAGTTTTTCTAAATGCATCTCCTTAAATGACATTAGAAAAGGTTTAGAACTCATTTTAGCTAATTTTGGACTTAACACCCTTTGCATTTCAAACACAGAATTATTATTACTTTCAAATTTTAATTTTACATTGATTTTACTTTTTGACCATCTGGTTTGCTATCACCCATTTTCAACCTATAGATGTTCTTCTCTGTAATTGTTCATAAAAATAGCAAAATATAACTATCTCCCTCAAATTTTAATTCCTGTTGCGATTTTTCTTTTTAGGTGGCTTGCGACAACCCAGTTTCAACCTACCGACGCTCGAAGGGCCTTTCCTTGCTTCGACGAGCCAGCGCTGAAGGCGACGTTTAACATCACCCTTGTGCGCTGGGCAAACATGTCGAGTCTGTCCAATATGCCGATATACAAAAACGAAATAAGGTGAGTTGCTTTCTTTTTATGTATAATATACATTAATTTGCATTTTGAGTGGAATCTAGATTCAGCACAGTTATATCAGGTCTTCGGCATAGGTAATCAGCAGTTACGGCATTACGAATAGGAGTATTATGAAATGTCAGTCACATAAAACCGGACCTAAGGTAAAGGACATTTTACAGGCTACGTAGTAGCTATTGACGATCATAGATTTAAGCATAAGTGCTTAAAGTTTTCTTAAATTGTATCTCTTAGTCATGGCTAATCACAATCAACTGTTATAATATTACAGATTGAGGAGTTGTGAGGTATAAGGCTCCTAAATCCCGACCTGAGGCAAAGAGCAGTTTATTGGCCACATCGTAGCTATTAGCAATGATAACTTAACCTTTATCCTTAAGCATAAGTGCTTAAATTTTTCTTAAATTGTATACCTTGGTCATGGCTAATCATAACCAATTGTTATAATACAGATTGAAGAGTTGCGAGGTATAAGGCTCCTAAATCCCGACCTGAGGCAAAGGACAGTTTACAGGCCACATCGCAACTATTAGCAATGTGGACTTTAAGCATAAGTGCTTAAATGTTTCTTAAATTGTATTCCTTGGTCATGGCTAATCATAATCAACTTCTAAAATATTACATATTGAAAAGTTATGAAGTATTAATACTCCTAAAACCAAAGCTTAGGCAAAGGGTATTTTCTGGCCACATCATAGTTATTAGCAATGATGACTTTAAGCATAAGTGCTTAAAGTTTTCTTAAATTGTATCCCTTGGTCATGGCTAATCATAATCAACTGCTAAAATATCACATACTGAAGAGTAGTTATGAGGTGTAAAGCTCCTAAAAAACCTGACCTGAGGCAAAGGGCGTTTTCCGGCCACATCGTAGCTATTAGCAATGATGACTTTAAGCATAAGTGCTTACATTTTTCTTAAACTGTATCCCTTGCTCATGGATAATCATAACCAATTGTTATAATATTACAGATTAAAGAGTTGTAAGGTGTAAGGCTCCTAAACATCGACTTTAGGCAAAGGGTAGTTTACTGTCCACATCGTAGCCACTGGCAGTAATGGTTTTAAGCATAGTTTTCTAAAAATTTCCTTACATTGTATCACTTGGTCATGACTAATTATTTACTGTACGTCTACCACGAAATTTCACAAAATTGCACAATTTAGAAATTTAACGGACACCTATCAAATTTTTTAGGAAGTTTTTGAAGTATTAGAACGAAACATGTCTCTAATAGAAAAAATATTTCACGTGAATCTTACTCTCATTGACTTAACATTATCTCTTCTTGACAGTCGTCACGATGAGATCAAAAAATGCGATATCACTTCAAAAAGTCTTGTACTTTTTTTTTCGGGAATTCATTCAAAAATAAAAGAGAGGGTGTAAAAGGGATAAATCTGAACATCAATGTCTCTCATCAAAATTTCAAATTGCTATTCTTGAAGTTAAATGAGTCTTAGTTTTCTAGCTAAAAAAGTATGTCTACCCGACTTGAATTCATAATTTATGATAATCCAGTAGAAACTTTCAAGTGGATTTTGGGGGCAAAATTTAGCTTATAGGGTACATTTTTTATAGGTACATGACGAAATATGTGATCGGGAAAATTGTCCTAAGTATGATTTCGGAAGGAAATAACAAGTTCTTTGATATTTCATGCGTTTAATGAATTAAATGAAATTTTATTTTTAATCTTTGAAAGCCCATATAAATTTATATATATATAATCAATAGTTTCTTATTGAATAATTACTCTCTTATTAGACCCTAATTAATACTGAAACATTTTTTAAAATGTTCTTTTAGATAATACCCGTATAGAGAACTTTAAGGGACCGGGGGACGTTAAATTTTTTATTAAAAAAATTTTTTTTTAAACTTTTTATCATAGAGATATGAAATTTTGTACATATATACATTTCACCATAAGTATATAGAATAACTTAAAATAAATTTCCAATCTTATTAAAATTTTAAGCTTTTTTAAAAAATTTAAAATTTATAAAAAAAATTTTAAAATGCTTGTTGCGACTTAAATTTTGAGATATTTCCTCTATTTTGCATTTCAATCATTTAAAACTGTATTACAAACAAACCTAGGTGTCGATTATTCAATCCCTTGAATAGTTAATTTTTGAGAGATTTTTTTCCTGAATTCCATCCCGATTTTCATCAAAATTTTGCCTCTTAATAAGTTATAAATCAAATTTAATTAACTTTATCAAATCGAATTGTAAAATGCATACCCAGTATCTTTTTAAACAGCATCAGGATTCTTTCTCATCAATGTCATGAATTTTGAACAAAAATTAAGTCGCATGGGGCATTTAAAAAATCTAAAAACCTTGAAAAATCTGTTTTGAGAAAAATAGATTTAAAGTTTATTGCTACACTTGCCTTTATTACTTAATTTGTAGAAACTTCATAAGTGATTTTTTTACTTGAAAAAAACTATTTTGGTATTATTATTCTACAGAAATATATATATTTTTTCAATAGCACAATCAATATTACAATAAAAAAGATTTGCTCAAATAAAGGTCCACGGTCCTCTTAGCAGGAAATTTTTGCTTTTTTCAGTGCCATATATAACATGCTCTCATATATTAAAATAACTATTGGGATACTACATTTATAGAGAAAATAACTCACTTTCTACCCAGACTTGGGTGTATATAATTTGAAGTGGTACTCTAAATGAATTTGATACAAACACAGTTTATACATGAAACAATGTTTATTGAATTCGCTGCACATATAGAATTTGCTTTTACAGCAATAAGCATACGTACTACTTGTACGGAATATATATATTAGCATTCAATAAAAATACTTTTTGCAAATACTCACAAACCAGCAGTACTGCCACGTAAACTTTGGGCCCCTAAGCACTAGCGCCGGTTAACACCTAGAACTGCTTACCTCGTAGCTCCCTCTCGCTTATCTATCAACCTTAACAACCTCTCTTTTTAATCAAGCTGCTTGGTATTTATACCAAGCGCGTATGCCGATATCTCAAGCAACTTCTTTAATTCATTCACTCAAAAGTTCGATTCTTGTGAATCGAATCTTGTGTATACCTTACACATTTGAAAAATATATATGAAATATTAAGGCTGCTGTGTACTAACCCTATTGTATTCGCTTACCTCAATATTAACCTATGGAGAAATTGTGCCCAAGGATTGCCGACTTGGATTGAAATATTTTTTTTAATTGTGCTCCTTAATAGAGAATGAAATTTTACATTTTGGGGCATTTTTCGCTTTTAAAAAAATGCAAATAATATTTTTAAATTTAAAGTATTCGGGAGAAAAATCTGTTATAGTGTGTTTAAAACGCTCCTAAATTCCTTTGGCGGACGAAATTTTAAAATGAATACCGTTGCAAGGTGCAGAAAAGTTCAGGCTATCTGAAAACACCATTTTTATTGGATTATCAGCATTTATGTAGCTGTAAATAGTAGACACATTTTCTCCGTAGGTTAACATTGAGGTCAGAGAATCCAATACGGTTAGTACACAGCAGCCTTAACCCAACTCTTACCTTCCTGCAACTGGTGTTTGTAATTTGATAGCATATTAGTTGTTGACGTTTACCATTTTTATTGGATTATCAGCATTTATGTAGGTGTAAATAGTAGATAAAATTTATCCATAGGTTAACATTGAGGTGATCGAATCCAATAGAGTTAGTACACAGCAGCTTTTATTCTTAAAGTCGTGCAGTACAACGAAACCAATCTTTTTCATCCTCGTTTATGTCATGATTGCTTATTATTTTGCAGTATATCTGAACGATCGAAAGTGTTACAAAATTAAGTCTCTGGCCAATAACTGCGACATGGCATTAAGGCTGCTGTGTACTAACCTTATTGAATTCGCTCACCTCAATGTTAATCTACAGAGAAAATGTGTCGAAGGATTGCCGACTTGGATTGAAAGATTGAAAGATTAAAATGTAAATTATTCGGGGGAAAATCTGGTGTACTGTGTTTTAAACACTCCTAAATTCCTTTGGAGGACAAAATTTATAAAATGAATCCTGTTACAAAGGGCAGCAAAGTTCAGGCTATCTAAAAATTCAATTTTTATTGAATTATCAGCTTTTATGTAGCTGTAAATAGCAGACACGTTTTCTCCATAGGTTAATATTGAGGTGAACGAATCCAATAAGGTTAATACACAGCCTTAATGTCCTCTTTCCATGGATGACACTTTCGATCGCACAAACATCACTCCATTCTTCGACGACAGCCATACTTCTTTCCAGTCTCAAAAAATTATTTTTGTCAAAGTTCATGACGATATGGATGAATGGATATAAACAAACAATCCTCCTTTCCATTCAGCGCAACCTTCCCCAACTCTAACACATATACTCTCCTGAATTCTGTGACGCTTTTTCCTCTCGACACGATTTTGATGGGGATACCTCTGGAAAAGCCTGTTCCATGTTAAATCAAAATCATTTGTTTAATTTGAAATGTTTTCTTGATAAAGAATATATAGAAACGTTTAAATTAGTTTATAAGCTACCTTTTTTTAAAACAAAATTATTGGTAAGAATTTCACATAAATATTTGAATGATTTAATTTAAAATTTAAATTTTTTTAACGTGGTCCTTTAGTTCACACTTAAGTGACAAATATTCATGTGCTATCACTTTCAGCCATTGCTGTGTGAGGTCAAAGATCGAAGGAAATTCGTGGGGGGGGGGGAATTTAATTTTTCCCCTAGAAAGAGAAAAGCAGTATGAAACAGGGCTGTTTACTAATATGATTAATATTTAATGCGCATCATAGAAAATAATTTAAAATACAGGTCTCGAAGTGCTAACCTCCTGAAAACATAAATAAATCTCGCTGAAGTTAAGCTGGTTAAAGCCCAAGAGGCGTTCGTTATGGCCCGCCGCACATCAGAAAGATGCATGTATGAAACAGGCCAGACTGAAACAAACTACTTAAAAAAAACAGTATTTTTTTTTCTGGGTGCGCACAAGCATAAGACATCAGACAAGGAATCGTCGAGTAGCAGGTTATGTAATCATCTCATATATATTCTTTTTCTGTTATTTTATGCTTAAGGCTGCTATGTACTAAAAAAAAAATCGTATTTCCCTTTACCTCTTCTTGCAGAGTCTTGTGGTGGGCGGAGTCTAGTTGACAGTTCGAGAATTCCACCCCCCTCAGGATTGACATTTTGAGGGATTGTAATGGTTCTCTCTCTATAGGGAGGTTAAACGCTACCCCAAAATTTTTATTTAAAATATATTTTTGTCAACTATTTACAGGTGCATAAATGCCAATAATCAAATAAAATTGGTATTGTCAGATAGCCTGAACTTTTCTGCAAAGTGCTACAGTATTCATTTTATAAATTTCGTACACCGAAGGAATTTATGACCGTTTAAAACATACTATACCAGATTTTTTTCCCCAAATAATTTAAATTTTAAAATATTAATTGCACTTTTAAAAAAAACGAAAAATGTACACAAATGTAAAATTTCTCTCTCTATGATGGAGTACAATTTTTAAAAAAAAATCTTTGAATCCAAGTCGGCAATCCGTGGACAAATTTTCTCCATAGCTTAACATTGAGGTGAGCGAATCCAATGGGGTTAGTACATAGCAGCCTTAAGACTGTACGGGGTATTTCAAGCTCAGAAAATGAGAATGTGGTTTAAAAAAAAAAAAACATCAAAGGCATTCTCTTTTTAGACAGTGTTGCATTGAGTTGTTCGAGCCAAGGAATGTAATCATCGGCTAAGTATGCATTTCGTATTATTTGCTTTTGAAAGCTTCACAGCACGTTTCAAACTGAGAAAATGAAAACGAGCCTTTTACAAAACATTAATCTCATTTTCTTGATAGTCAGTACAGCATCAAAATGTTGTTGCAAGAAATATAATCGTCATCTAAACATGCTATTTGTGTCGTTTGCTTCTAAAAGCCCCACAGTATGTTTTAAGATGATGAATGAAAATGTGCTATTTTTAAAGAATTTCGTGTCCCAGACCACCTTAATAACTTTTCTTCCTCATTCCCCCTTCATTAGCACATAACCTAAATTTCTAATTAACTTAAACGTTCGTTAGCGCGAAATTTAAACAAACGTTACATAATAAAGAAACATAGTCATGAATATTAAGTGAGTACTTCCCCAAACCACTACGTGGGTGAGTTTTCCATAAAAGATTAAACGCATTTTCCTTCATACTGACTCGTTAACGCGGTAAGTGTATTAAGGATAATAACTCAATTCCAAATTTCGAGAGCTTCATTGTTAAGAAGGCTTCACGCTTAGGAACGCATTTGTCTTTAACGGCATACAGTAGCTTTAATTATATTGAATTTCACGAGGACTTGTTCAATGAAAGCTGCCTTGAAGGCCAGACGTGTTAAAGGAGAAATAATGGATTTAAACTTATTTCTCCCGAGAATTAAGAAAAGTGATGTTCTTTCTCTTTTCCAGATGCACTTTCAGCTTAATGAAATGTGTATCCTTGTTAATTGATTCAGTAAAATGGTAAATTTAGTTCCCCGCTCGTTTTGTTAATGTACGAGTATTTTGTAAATATTATAGATATTTTTTTTAATATTGTAGGTATTTTAACTCGCATATTCATTACACATACGCGCGTAAATAAGGATAAATTATTTTTAATTAAACTAGACAATAAATTTCCTTGTTCCGTAAAAACAAATAGCGTAATAATTCGCCT
>OU015503.1:52663780-52688780 GCA_907164885.2 Dolomedes plantarius
ATTGATTCGAGATACGAGTATTTCGAGCTACGAGCTAAGTCATGGAACGAATTAAACTCGTAAGTCGAGGTACCACTGTATATATATATTTATAATAAATACAACGATCAATGTATGCAATTGATGTAAAAAAACGAAAAAATATATTTATAAAAAATCGTAACGGATAATTTTATAGACAAAATAATGTTGAAGAAAATATTCAAATTAAATGTAATAGATCATAGTAAAGAATATAGTACAGTTAATATAGTACAGTTTGAGGAACATTTCTTTTACTGTATGTTAATATTATTTTGGAGAATGTCCAATCGTCTGCCGCATTAGCAAGAAATTTTTTTTGTCTATTTCGTTGTTATGCACGTGACGCAAAATTAAAAGAAAAACCACGTGATCAGTATTTAATAACTTAAATTCTAAAAATTAATCTTTAAAAATTCACCGAAAATCAGAAAATGAAGGTAAATATTCGAAAAAGATTTCATTTTAAAGGAATTTTTATGATCTTTCTTGTGATGTAAATTTTATAACCCTCGGATTATTATTTTAAATGCAAACTTTAAAGAATATTACAAAAACAGCTTAAAAATTTAATTTAAAAAAATCTAAGAAGAATTTTTCAACAATCTCTCTTAGTGCACCCCTACACTATAAGAAGAATAGCCATGCAAAATTTCAGCCTTTTATGTCCAGCGGTTTGGTCTGTGCGTTATATGTGAGTCAGTCTGTCAGTTACGGAACTGTTTTTATATAGATTATGAATAACATTATAAGAAAAATATGAAATACGATATGCAATAAATTAAAATAATTGAATTCAACGTACAGTACAAATTTTTTTTTATTTCCAGTGGCAAAGAATAAGACAGATGTTTTACAAACAGAACAAAACTCTGTGAACATATAACGTGAAATTCAATATCTCATCATTTGGTGTCTAGCTTTCCAATACTTCTGCACCTCAGAAGCTCCACGCAGCGCCGGGCACCTTCCGATGTGGGTCCCGTCCATATCTCCATTTAACCCGCAAAGTGGGCAATTTGGGCTGGTATGAATACCAACACGATACAGATGGCTCGCCAAGCAATCGTGACCAATTTCGAGCCTAAAATTGGGCACGGTTCTATTCCGTGGTTTGTCTGTTATTTTCCTTTCCAACATATCTCTCCAGCTCTTATTTGAGACATAAGTTTTTCTCTCCATTTTTGTTTCAAAAGTTTACGAATACAGTCAAACCCCGTTATAGCGAACCTGGTATATAACGAACGAAAATGTTGGTCCCGACGTCTTCCTAGTAACCGACATAAAACATGCTAATTTATCCTTTTATAGCGAACCTCCGAAATCTTAAGAATCGGCTATAACGAACATTTATTTCAGTCGACAACTGAATTTTTAAAAAAATTTTAACTTTTTAAGAATGTTGAAGATACAACGAATGTTGAAGAATAAGATGATGAAGATTTACCTATCGCGATGTGGATAGAAAAGCACAAAATTTCATACAACATAAAACATGCTAATTTATCCTTTCATAAAACATGCTAATTTATCCTTTTATAGCGAACCTCCGAAATCTTAAGAATCGGCTATAACGAACATTTTTTTCAGTCGACAACTGAATTTTTAAAAAATTTTTAACTTTTTAAGAATATTGAAGATACAACGAATGTTGAAGAAGAAGATGATGAAGATTTACCTATCGCGATGTGGATAGAAAAGCACAAAATTTCATAATTCTCAGATTGTGGCGTGCAATTGTTCGAAACGTGATGATGAAGTCATTACATGTGAAAATTTGACTGATGAAGATATTGTGGAAAAAATTAAAATAAATCATTCTCAAATCGAAGATTCTGCTTCTGATGCTGATGAAGAGGAGCACATAAATGACGAAATCTCCACCATCTCAGATGCTACAGCAGCGATGAGTGTCATTAATAAGTTTTTGTCAACACAAACAGTGGAAGAAAGAGTGTTGGAGTCATTTGATGTATTGGACAAAGAAATTCATAAAATGTTTTTTAAATCGGCATCACGTCAGCAGAAGATTACCGATTATTTCTGTATCAAAACAGTTAGCAACAATTAAAGGCAAAATGAATTTATTTCCATTTGTCTTAATTTTTCGTTAATTTAATTAGTACTGTGTCAGTTTAATGTAATCGATTTTACTCAATTTAATTCAATAATGATCATTTTTAATAGATTTTATCATTCAATACATCATTATTGAATATACATAGCAACTAATTAGTTATACATTTTGTGAACTCTAACATTTTTCTTAATTGTTCGGATATAGCGAACCACCGGATATAGCGAACAAAACCTTTGGTCCCTTGAAGTTCGTTATAACGGGGTTCGACTGTATATAGTTTTGCAGAATGGAAGGAACAAATTGTGGATAACTTTTGAATTATTTCAATACCTTTTTTTTGCAAGTTTGTCGGTCTGATCGTTACCGTAAAGACCACAGTGTCCGGGATTCGTTGCCTTATGCCAATGTAGTAGGCCTTTTATACGCTTTTTTGAACGTTTCCAGGGTACACCGCGAGGAGGTAGGTCGCACCCCAATGCAATATAAAATGAAGTAGTAATACACTGAAAATAAAATGCAATATAATATGAAAATATGCAATGTAATATGAAATAATATACAATAATTGAACTCAATATTCAACTCAATTTTAAGTAATATACATTATAAATAAAATTTAATAAAAATAGATAATTTTACTACATAATAAACTGTAATAATTTAATTAGGAATTATAATACCTTGTTAAATAATGTATAATAAAAATATCTAACCTTAATATATATTAAACTATAATAGTTTAAATCAATATACAATGCAATATAAAGTAATAAAATATATTATAAATTAAATATAATAAAAATATGCAATGTTAATATACAAGGTGCGACCATTAATTTCCAGGACTTATCTAATAACTCCAGAAAATATTACATGAAATACATACCCATTTAATATGTTTCGAAGTAACTCCCACCTGCCGCAATGCACATCTGTGCTCGACTGTATGACTTTCGGAAACTAATTTTAAAGTCCTCTTTCGGAATGCTCTTTAATGTGGACGTCACCGTTTTCGTGATGGCTTCGACATCCTCAAATCTTGTAAATTCCCTTCAGCAAATTGGCCCAGCCTGAGGTCGTGGACATGCAGCATTCTCCATACTTTCCGAACTTAGCACCGGCAGACTTTTTCTTGTTTCCAAAACTGAAAGACTTGCTGAAGAGAACAAGATTTGAGGATGTCGAAGCCATCAAGAAAACGTGACGTCCACATTAAAGAGCATTCCGAAAGAGGACTTTAAAAGTTGTTTCCGAAACTTACACAGCCGAGCACAGAAGGGAATTACGGCAAGTGGGAGTTACTTCGAAACATATTAAATGGGTATGTATTTCATGTATTATTTTCTGGAGTTATTAGATCAGTCCTGGAAACTAATGGCCCCACCTTGTATATTAAACTACAACAGTTGGATTCAATATACAATGACATATGAAGTAGTATGATATACTGTAAATAATATGTAATAAAGATATGTAATATGATATATATTAAGCTATATAATTGGATTGAATTAACAATGCAGTAATATTATATGCTGTAAGATATTTAATGTTATGTTACATAAAATGTTATAAAAATAACTAGAAGTCATAATAATACACAACTTAATAAATAGGGCATTTTAATGAACAAAAATAATTATTGGAACCTATTTTGGGATTGATATCCTTGTTCTTGAGGCATGCCATGTGGAAAATATTTCATGAAATGTCATGGATTAGGCTGCCTGAAAGCTCTTTTATGTCAGTAATACTAGGGATGTGTACGTTTATCAAGCTGTTTGTGTGCGCCAGTTATTTCAGAAACTTTTTACGACAGCATAAATTATTTCTCATGATTCATATCCATTCCGAAAGAGTTATAATGACATCTCGCACTAACTGACATAAAGCTTGTGGAATACGCTTGACAGGAACACACAGCAGCATAAAACCCACATTTAACCTTTAGCTTACGGGGCCCATTTTTCCGGTTCCCTCTTTAGAACGGGAAATTTCATAACCCTTTGTAAGATCAGCCATAGAGGGGTTATTTATATATATATATATGTGTGTGTGTTGTGTAATATACCCATTGCATCATTGCATCACGCCCTTAAACTATAACCTGATAGGAAAAACTAGCTCATATTTATATGGCTGGAGCTTGACTCAGCCTGAAAAGAATAAAATTAAATTTGGAAGCAGTCGGGCCGAATCGTTTATTAGAGCGATAAAAGTACATCTGATCATTTCGGAAGAACGGCTCGGAAAAATATCATCTTTCAACATTAAACGCGAGAGGGCAAAAAAACAACAACATGTGGCTATTATTTGTAGGGTCAGCAGATTTAGGGGCTCGTGATGCTAACCCACTCCTGAATTCCATACACGTGTAGAAACGCAAAGGTATGCGATTCATGGGAAGTTCTGTGGCTAGGGGTTTTAAGCGATAAATTAATATTACTAGGGATTTAGGAAAGGGAGTTTACATGCTAGAATGGAGGGCATAATATTTAAGATATTACTTACTTACACACACACACACACACACATATATATATGCTTATATATATATACATTCATTCTTTGGGCCCGTATTCTTGGGATATATGTTATCCCACCCCGTAAGGAAAAGGTTAAAGAATAAGCCTGGCAGCTATTTTCGACTTAATAATCCTTTTAAACATCCCACAGTTGCTATAGGTTAATAGTCCATCCATTTAACACTCCACAGGGCCTTAAGTTGAGAAAACTCTTTTTACGCTTTAATTATATATATATATATATATATATATATATATATGTGTGTGTGTGTGTGTGTGTGTGTGTGTGTGTGTGTGTGTGTAAGTAACATTGGGTTTGAACGCGCACTTAATCGTTTGTCCTTTAAAGTCATCTGAAATTTACTTTCAATGCATAAAAATCAGTGAAAGAAAATTGTAATATAACTTAGATAAGCAATTCGCAACATTTGCTTCATCCGCAACAAAATGGCGGCATAGTAAGGGTTGGCATTTTTCATATCTGTTGCTTCTGATGCTTGAAAATAAATATGTTTCAATAAAAAGATGTCAAGACGAAATTGAGGAAAGTTTCGGGTGAATATACTTGTGCTATTGTAATTACTGAAAGGACCGTTATGGTGAATTTTGACTAAGCAGTCCTTGTGGTCATTACATATCACCGTTGAGACTGTGAAAAAAGCCGCCAAGACAAAGGAGATCAAGGAAATTCCCGAATTCAACAAGCTTCCACATGTACCGCTTGATGTTACAGGTGTTGCTTATTTTTCGTTGTATGAAAGCTATAAGGAATGAAAGCTATAAGCGTTGTATTGTTGCTTTTAGATCATCGTTGCATGATAGTTAAAAGCGTTGTATTGTTGCTTATAGCTCAACGTTGTATGAAAGCTATAAGCGTTTTATTATAGCTCATCGTTCTGTTATTGCTTCTCGTTGTATGAAATTTTGTTTTAGAAGTTCTTCTTGCTTATCGTTGGTATGACGTAGTGAAAGAAAGATGATTGTTATTATTTAATTTTCCCCATTGTTACATAGTATTGGAAGAAAATTTAAATGCAAGAATTTTACATTAAATTTTTTACCACATGAGGATATTTGCTTCCATAGGCGCTAAACCTTCTATCTGACTCTGAAATAAATTTCTATACACACACACACACACACACATATATATATATATATATATATATATAAATATATATAATGGAAACACCTACCAATATTAGTGGTGTTTATGAATGTGCTTCGAATTTCTGAAAAAACGAGTCTGGCCATCGGTAGTTTTTTATATAATATAGTGTATGTATTACTTTACTATCAGGTAGCTGTAATGAAGCTAAGGACATCGTGCTTTTGGTGGGAACATCGTAAAATGTCAAATCTTGCAGACCTTGAGAAAAGGGCAAATTCTTGGAGCGCGTTTAAATTAGAGTATCTGTTACTGCAACCCCCAGGCTAATGGGTGTTTTTCGAGCTATGGGATCAAAAGTCATGATAGCATACACAGTGCAGGGAAAAACATCCTTTGCCAAACAGAATAGTGGACGAAAGCGAGAGCTGAGTGAAAGAGACGGACGAGGTATTGAAGCGGATTGTGACATAAAGAAAGAAAACAACTCCAACCAAAATGACCTAAGAGCTCAATCTGCATCTCCATGTTCTGGTATGAAGCATTACAGGTAGAAGGGAACTTAACAAACAAAGCATATACGGAAAATTAGCTATTCTCAAGCCACTCGTAATAGATGTCAATACAAAATATCGTCTACAATGGGGCCATGAGCGCAAATTCTGGTCGAGTAATATGTCGAGAAATGGCATTTGGCCCGACGAATCATTGTTCACATTGTTCCTCTCAACAGGACGTGCGTTTGTCTGGAGAACACCTACACAAGCGTAAGAATCTGGCTGTCCCATCTCAACAGTCAATCATGGAAGTAGATCTATCAGGGTTTGGGGTGGCATCTCATGCTTTTCTTCAGGCCCTATTGAAACCTAAAAGGGAGATTGAATGAGAAGGACTATGTCGAAACTTTAGCTCACTAGTCCATCCTATGGTGCAAACATTGTTTCTTGCAGGAGATGGCGTTATCCAGGATGATAATCCCCCTATACTTACAGCTAAATCTATCAAGTATTCGTTTGAAGAGCATGAAAAAGATGTCAAATATCTTATCTTGCCCTGTACAATCCTCCGACTATATATCATCCAACCACTGTGATCTGTATAAGCGGATAGAGCCAGGTATCGATATCCACCACAGCATCTCTACAGGATCTTTCATTATTTTTCCCTGAAGAATGGTATAACATATTCTTAACCACTATTCATGACTTGTATAATCGAATTCCAAGGTGAATGAGGTGATATTACATGACAAAGGTGATCCTGAGCCGTATTAATAAAGGTTTTCATGATGTTCCTTAGTGTTTTCATTATTTTGATAACCACCTGTATATATATATATATACACTCAAGATCCAAAAAATTATGACCGCCTGTCAATAACGAGTTGGCCCACCTTTGGCGCGCAACACAGCTTCAACCCGCCTTGGCATGGATGCCACAAGTCCTTGGTAGATTTCCGGAGACAGATTGTACCAGATGTTTAAGCAACGGTCACACAAATCCGAGATATTGCGAATTGGTGGTCTTTGAACTCTGAGCTGCCGTCCCATGACATCCCAAATATGTTCTATCGGATTGAGATCCGGGGAGTTAGGCGGCCAGTACATTAACTGGAATTCAGCATCATGTTCCTGGAACAACTCCATCACAATTTTAGCCTTGTGACACGGGGCGTTGTCCTGTTGGAACATTCCATTTCCAGCTGGAAAAACAGAGGCCATGTAAGGGTGCAACTGGTCCGCAATGATGTTCAGATACCCTGTAGCATTCATGGTCTGCTCTACCACAACCATGGGTCCCAGAGACGCCCAAGAGAAGTCCCCCAAAGCATAATACCGCCACCACCGGCCTGTGTATGACCTACTGTACATTGAGGGAGCAACAGTTCGTCTGGAAGACGGCGTATCCTGACACGGCCATCGGCGTGATGAATGACAAACTGTGATTCATCTGACCAGGCAACTCTCTCCCACTGATCCATGGACGAGTCGCGATGTTCCCGGGCCCAGCTCAGGCGCAGTTGTCGATGACGCTTGGTCAGCAAAGGCACACGAGTGGGACGTTTGCTGCGTAGCCCCATATCCAACAGTGTCCGCTGAACAGTGTGCTGCGATACTATTCTACTTGGCCCTGCATTGTATTGGGCTGTCAGTTGAGCCACTGTCTGGCTCCGGTGTTGCTTCACCATGCGAGACAATCTCCGACGACCTTTTTCTTTGATAGCGTGTGGACGTCCAACACCATGTCGTCTACTGCTGGTTTCACCGTCATTCATCCACTTTGCATAAGTACTAACAACTGTATGTCGCGAACAACCCACGAGTCGTGCAGTTTCGGAAATACTTGTTCCGAGCCTTCGAGCCATTACAATCTGCCCTCTATCAAAGTCGCTTAGATCCGCAGCCTTTCCCATCACACACAGAAGTAAGTGAAAGAATGATTCTTCAGACTCTCCAGCAGCAGTTAAATACCACTTCCACCTGATCACGTGCCGTCCACGTCATCCAGGCGAATTCATTGCAAAATGTAGGGGTGGTCATAATGTTTTGGCTCTTGAGTGTATACATTTAAATTTAAAGCTAATTGAATGTGACATACCATTTTGTATGGTGCAGCTTATACGACCGATGCTACCAATATACGACAATAATTAACACTCAAAAATAGAACAGGCGAACTAACATTCAAATACGCAGCAGACAAATTAACAGCCAAAAATTGAATAAGAACCATGAAAAGCCAAATTTCACAATAAAATTAAATAAAAGTCATCCCCTCTTTCCTTATATACATAATATTGCTTCTGGGAAATATTTTATTTTCTAAACTGGTCTGCAGGTAAATAAATTTAGCCATACAAAAGCACTTTCCATTAATAAAAGCACTTCCCATTAATAAAAGCTCTTCCGGTAAGTTAATAAATAAATATACATTATATTCCTGTACTCAATTTTGATTATTTTGAATGCATTGAGAATAAAACTTATCTTTACGATAAACCTATTGAAGCTATTAGATTTCGTCCGAGATTTAGTGCAGAAAAATAGGACCCCCTGCCCCTTCACAGGGGCGGTTAAATAATCCGGTTTTACGCTGCCTGTTTTTCTTGATTATGTGTAGTGATTATAAAGTGATTATGTGTAGAATAAACAGAACTATTCCCACGAAATTTGGTTTTTACTATTTACATGTACCGAACCTATTGATTTATGGAACAATGTCTGTTGAGGCCTTCATCGGATCACTGCAGCAAAAAAAATTGAAACACAAACGCAGATCTAAAATTTTTTCTTTATAAAAAATTTAAGTTGACAACAGTTATTAAGATACGTAAGTTCCTTCCCCAATTTTGGACGGTTGTTGCACCCCTTAATTCGGCGATACAACTCGTCCCAGAGGTTCTCGATAGGGTTCAGGTCTAGGTTCTGTGTGAGCCAGTCCATTCGGTTAACCCCATTGTCACCATACAATGGTGGTCCATGGTGGACCTCGCAACATTACACCTAGCGTTGTCTCTGGAAGTAGCGTGGGTACAACCCGTAAAATTGCCCCAACGAAGAAAGAACACTGTCACACACACACAGTTCAGGTCTGGGCTCTGTGTGAGCCATACCTGAACCCTATGGGGTCCAATTCAGTTAACCTCATTGTCACCATACCAATCCATGGTGGACCTCGCAACATTACTCCTAGCGTTGTCTTCCTGGAAGTACCATGGGTCCAAACCGTAAAATTGCCCCAACGAAGGAAGGACACCGTCATCCAAAATAGTGCAGTAGGCATCGGCGTTGAGCTTACCATGAATAGGGACCAAGGGTCTCAGTCCATAACAGGAGAAACACCCCTAGACCATAATTCCACCTCCACCGAACTTTACTGTGGGCACAATGCATTCTGGCAGGAGGCGTTCTCCAGGCAGATGTCATACCCAGACCCTGCCATCCGAACGGTAGAGGGTGAATCTTGATTCGTCGCTCCAGAGAACCCGTTTCCACTGATCTACGGTCTACTTTCGTCGTGCTTTGCACCACATTAACCGAGCAGCGCTATTGGACTTTGTGATCAAAACCTTACTGGTGGCAGCACGACCATCAAAACCAAGCAGATGTGCTTCCTCACGGATGGTATTCATCGAAACAACACTCCCAGATGCCTGTTGAAATTCCTGGAATATGTGGGCTATTGGTTGGGTGCGGTTCTTTCGAATTTCTGTGTACAGTACCCGTCGGTCTCTATCTCCCAGTTCCCAGGGTCCGACGATTCAGGGCAGATTCCGACAATCATCGCTGACCTTCCACTTCTGAATCACATAGGCCACTGTCGGTATTGGGTAAATCAGTTCGCTAGATATGTCTCTTAAGTATCGGCCATTTCTGTGATACCCAACGATTACACCTGTCTCGAAATCAGATAACTCTGTACTTCTTGGCATCTTTCATGTGATTAATGCCAATGTTGTTTCCTATACGATATTTAACGACGGAGGACGTGAGGTATATCAGGACTGCAGATATCGTCATTTGCATGAGTGTCCAAATACTTATTGGTAGATAGTGTATATATATATATATATATATATATATATATATATATATATATATATATATATATATATATCATGCCCATGAAAAGAAACAGACCCGTAAACGAAACAAACTGATAACGATATATGGAGAGAAATGGGTGTCAAAAATAGAATCTGATTAAAAAAGATTGAATTATAAAGTGGGATGAAGAGATAATTAAAATGTAGACAAATATTTAGAAGAAGGCAAGGATTTGGGATGCTAGGAGATGTAGTTATGAGAAAATTATTTTTCCAGGCAGCAGATAAAGATGAACTAGTCAGGTCATCGACTGAAAGGTAGTAATTAGTATGATCAGCAAAGTTTTTTAGATAATCTAGTTCACATAAAGTTGGGATTATGAATATTTTAAGCCTGAGGGAATCTGAATGTTAATGATGCACTCCTGCGTTATCATTTTGTAAAATGAACGAGTTCTCACGGAGTGTATCCAGAACTCTGAAAGGGCAGAATTATCTAAAAGATAAATATATGCCTCTGCTTCTTTTGTTCAAAGAGTAGAAGTTTTAGTCTGAAAGGGCAGAATTATCTAAAAGAAAAATATATGCCTCTGCCTTTTTTTGTTCAAAAAGTAGAAGTTTAATTCTGGAAGGGCAGAATTATCTAAAAGATAAATATATAGTTTTGTCTTTTTTGTTCAAAAAGTAGAAGTTTAACTCTCAGGCGTCTGAGACATTTTTTCCGCCACAAACTATCAAAGTGTTTATGAAATTATTCCGTCATTTACTAGGTTTCAAAAGTGACTCAGGGGTACCATTTTTGACGCTTTTGGATGTCAAACTAGAGGGTGGAATAATTCGTCAGAAACGGTTTTTCTAGAAAGAAAGGACAGAAAATAAAATCTAAATACTTTTATAGTTTAAAAAAGATCGTGTAGTTTTTCGAAATTTTAATTTTTTGTTGTCAGTATTTTACAAGACATTAAATTATTAATGTCTATCGTTACAAAATTAACTTTTTTTTAATATAAAAAAAAGAAATAAATTTTTTTAAAAACCATGTGCATTGCATTAAAAGGTTTATTTTCAAATACTCAAAACCGAATTCAAAAATATCCATTTGCTAATCCGCAGTTACAAAATTACTCAGAGGAAAAATCCCTCATAGTTTTAAATGCGCATTGCTAAGTTAGCAATGTTCCCTCTCTAACACGTGACTTTTTAAATTGCCCAAAAGGGTCTTGTGTACATATAGGCAGTCACAAAGTCCTGAAAACATTTAAAAGTCCATTGACTGCTCCTTAATTAAAATGCCATACTAATATAATTTTCACTTTTACAATATCTGATTTCTTTATTTTTCCAAAGTTAAATCACTTTTAAAGTCAACTATAAAATAAAAAGCATAAGATTAAACATTTGAATTAAAAAATAAAAATGTAACTGTAATAAAAATAAAATACAAATATTTTTTTAGAACGTGGCAACAGTTATCCTGAGAATATTCGTCCAAACATAGATCTATATTTGTTTTTTACTTCGAGTGAGCATCCGATCTCAAAACCTACTTCTATTACAAAAATGTAAGATTTGAAAATTTGAAATTATTCATTAAAAACATTTTGAAGCACAGTTTAAAATGATCTTATACACCTTTTTAACATTTATTGAAGGCCTGAAACCTTTTTGAACTTTGTTATAATATTCTATATTCGTTTATTTTGTTTTAAATCTGTCTTGAAATGTTTTGAATTTCTGATCTACACACAAGAAACAGTCCAAAAAACGTGGTGCTGCCCTCTATTAACAGGTGTATCAAGTAATAATTCTACACCGACAAATTACAGTTTTACAGGTTATAATCTTCAATTATTCTCTTTTCCCCACTGTTGATGTTGAGCAAAGTTATACAATATATGTCTTTTACTTAGAGTGTTCAGTTTATTTATTAAAAAAATCGCTGATGAACGAAAATGCAAGACCAATTCAGAAAGAAATAAATATATTTTTTATTTTAATTTTAACTAAAATTGATGACAGAGGATATTGAAACTCAAAATAGTCATAACCTAGTTCTAGCATAAATTTTAAAATTGCGAGCTCAAGGTTTTTTAACCATTCGTTTAAATGGAGCCCAAAACTGTATTTTGAAGAAAATCGGCATTTAAGGTTTTCCATGTACCTTACAATATAATTATTAACAGTACAATATAATTATTTTCAACTCTCGGTTTTAAAATTCAGAGAAATGCATTAGAACATCATGTTTCTCCATACATGGTTTCTGATTTTATGTTGTTTATATTTCTAAAATATTTTGTCATGTGTAAAACACTGATGCGGTCAAGCGCATTTTGTTCCTTTTATACGCGTTTGAATATATGTTTTTTTTTTTGCAGATAAAATACGTTATATGTACAGTAAGTCCCTGACTTACGCATTTTATATGTTCACGGCTTTATGCAACAAATTCTCTTCTCCCTCCTTCAATATGACCACCATCCTGGTGGACAACTCATTGCATCCTGGACACTACGTTCTCAACGGCCAAGCGTAACGTGTCACCAGGAATATTCATCACAATCCGGGATATGTTGGCCTTTAGGGCCGCCAAGTTCGTGACTCCACCAAGATACATCTTAGATTTTAAATAACCCCACTGAAAGAGATATCACATGGGTTAGGTCCGGGGATCGAGGTGGCCATGCAAGTGAAAAAAAAGCGACTGATGACCCTTTCTTCTGTAAAGCGATGGCGCAACAGATTCCGCACTGATCTTTATAGCCCAAAATTCTGGCGCTACTGTCGACTACGAAGTCATGAATTTGCATTTTGATGTTTTACTTGCCTTTTATGCAAATTTTCGGGTACCGACAACAACAGCGCCATATCTTCCCCTATCGGCGACATTTGGAACTATTTTTTTTCGCGGAAACTCCTTCCCATGTCGTCCTTAGCTCCTGTATCAATTTTGGTGGAATTCAGGCTGATAGATCCCGCTACAGATGGCTCTGAGTAGTGTCAGTTTAAAGAAAAATCCCCCTGTACAACATGAGGCACTGATAAAAACTTATTTACATTCTTCGCGCAAGTTCCTTTCCTAGTTGTGGAAGAAAGTAATAAGCGCCATCTAGGAGATAATGTTGGTACTAGGCTTATAACATTATTCGAGAATGAGAAGCACTTTTTATAGAACATCGTGGTGCAATTATCTCAAAATCGAAAATTTCGGAGATGTAACACTACGATTTTTATTAAACTGACACTGAGTAGTGTCAGTTTAATAAAATTCCCCGTGTATAGTAAAAAAAAATTAATCTTGAGAAGAGGGAAAAAAAATTACGAAAATTCGCTATGCGATTTTAAGTACGCACCAAAGTGTTATTGATTAAAATCATTATATTAGTTCTCAAATAACAATGGCATAATGATAACACAAAACCTATTACAAAACACCTTTGGATACAATATTGGAGGTGAAGCATAACTCAAAACAGGGGAACATGAGATATGTACACGTGAAAACACATTTGTAGACAATACCAAAGATTAAGTATGACACAAACTCGTGGAAAATGGGATATTTCCATTTCAAAACTTCTTTCGACGCATCCGCCGAAAAAACTCTAGGCCCAAAAGTCAATTTTTAACTTCTATTTTTAAACAAACAATACAATGTGTCAATCTAGATTAACAATTCATCTGAAGCAGATAATATAATCTTTAATAATTACAAGATAAAAAGAACTTTTTGTATACCACGATTTTAAGTTTTCTGTTGAATCATATAAACTTGACAATTCTATGTATTAACTAGCTGAAAACCCGCACTTCGCTACGGATTACATTCAAATTTAATACAATGGTCAATATATGCAATTAATGCGAAAAAAAATTAAATATATATATTTATAATAAATACGACTATCAATGTATACAATTGATGGAGAATATATATATATTTATTTATTTATAAAAAAATCGTTTTGGATATTTTAAAGACAAAATAATGTAGAAGAAAATATTCAAATTAAATCTAATAGGACATACTAAAGAATATAGTACAGTTTGAGGAACATATCTTTTACTGTATTGTAATATTTTTTTGGATAATATCCAATCGTCTGTCACATTAGCAAAAAAAAATATCTTTTTGTCTATTTCGTTCTTATAACGTAACGATAAATTTCTTTTAAAGTACCCAGAAAAAGAAATCAAGTGATCAGCATTTAAGAATTAAATTCTAAAAATTAATCTTTAAAAATTCACCAAAAATCAGAAAATGGAGGAAAAGATTCGAAAAAGATTTCATTTAAAAGGAATTTTTATGATCTTTCTCGTGATATAAATTTTATAACCCACAAATTATTATTTTAAATGCAAACTTACAAAAAGTTACTAAAACAGCTTAAAAATTTAATTTTAAAAAATCTAAGATGCATTTTTCAAAAATCTTTCTTAGTGCACCCCTACACTATAAGAAGAATCGCCATGCAAAATTTCAGCCCTTTAGGTCCAGCGGTTTGGTATGTGCGTTGTATGTCAGTGAGTCAGTCAGTTACTAAACTGTTTTATATATATATATAGATAAATACTTTTTAAAAAAATTTTTATGAATAATCCCTATCAACTTTAAAGAAAATGATCAAATGCGTATTAAAGAAAGCAATTATAAGAAATTTTCAAACAACAAAATTAACTGAAAATGAATTCAACCCTGCTTAAAGATGGCTAAAAGAATTAAAAGTATGCATTGTCATCGTGTTCTCAGTTATTCTAAAAGTTTCAAATGTCTAGCCAGTCGGGAAGTTAGTTAAAAATCGATTGCAAGATTTGTACTGGACAAACACACAAACAAGAAAGCGAGTTAATAAAAACATGGTAAAAAATGAATTCAAATTCTGTTTAAAGATGGCTAAAAGCATTAGAAGAATGCATTGTCATCGTGTTCTCAGTTATTCTAAAAGTTTCAAATGTCTAGCCAGTCGGGAAGTTAGTTAAAAATCGATTGCAAGATTTGTACTGGACAAACACACAAACAAGAAAGCGAGTTAATAAAAACATGGTAAAAAATGAATTCAAATTCTGCTTAAAGATGACTAAAAGTATTAGAAGAATGCATTGTCATCGTGTTCTCAGTTATTCTAAAAGTTTCAAATGTCTAGCCAGTCGGGAAGTTAGTTAAAAATCGATTGCAAGATTTGTACTGGACAAACACACAAACAAGAAAGCGAGTTAATAAAAACATGGTAAAAAATGAATTCAAATTCTGCTTAAAGATGGCTAAAAGCATTAGAAGAATGCATTGTCATCGTGTTCTCAGTTATTCTAAATGTTTCAAATGTCTAGCCAGTCGGGAAGTTAGTTAAAAATCGATTGCAAGATTTGTACTGGACAAACACACAAACAAGAAAGCGAGTTAATAAAAACATGGTAAAAAATGAATTCAAATTCTGCTTAAAGATGGCTAAAAGTATTAGAAGAATGCATTGTCATCGTGTTCTCAGTTATTCTAAAAGTTTCAAATGTCTAGCTAGTCGGGAAGTTAGTTAAAAATCGATTGCAAGATTTGTACTGGACAAACACACAAACAAGAAAGCGATTTAATAAAAACATGGTAAAAAGTGAATTCAAATTCTGCATAAAGATGGCTAAAAGTATTAGAAGAATGCATTGTCATCGTGTTCTCAGTTATTCTAAAAGTTTCAAATGTCTAGCTAGTCGGGAAGTTAGTTAAAAATCGATTGCAAGATTTGTACTGGACAAACACACAAACAAGAAAGCGATTTAATAAAAACATGGTAAAAAATGAATTCAAATTCTGCTTAAAGATGGCTAAAAGTATTAGAAGAATGCATTGTCATCGTGTTCTCAGTTATTCTAAAAGTTTCAACTGTCTAGCTAGTCGGGAAGTTAGTTAAAAATCGATTGCAAGATTTGTACTGGACAAACACACAAACAAGAAAGCGAGTTAATAAAAACATGGTAAAAAATTAATTCAAATTCTGCTTAAAGATGGCTAAAAGCATTAGAAGAATGCATTGTCATCGTGTTCTCAGTTATTCTAAAAGTTTCAAATGTCTAGCCAGTCGGGAAGTTAGTTAAAAATCGATTGCAAGATTTGTACTGGACAAACACACAAACAAGAAAGCGAGTTAATAAAAACATGGTAAAAAATGAATTCAAATTCTGCTTAAAGATGGCTAAAAGCATTAGAAGAATGCATTGTCATCGTGTTCTCAGTTATTCTAAAAGTTTCAAATGTCTAGCTAGTCGGGAAGTTAGTTAAAAATCGATTGCAAGATTTGTACTGGACAAACACACAAACAAGAAAGCGAGTTAATAAAAACATGGTAAAAAATGAATTCAAATTCTGCTTAAAGATGGCTAAAAGCATTAGAAGAATGCATTGTCATCGTGTTCTCAGTTATTCTAAAAGTTTCAAATGTCTAGCCAGTCGGGAAGTTAGTTAAAAATCGATTGCAAGATTCGTACTGGACAAACACACAAACAAGAAAGCGATTTAATAAAAACATGGTAAAAAATGAATTCAAATTCTGCTTAAAGATGGCTAAAAGTATTAGAAGAATGCATTGTCATCGTGTTCTCAGTTATTCTAAAAGTTTCAAATGTCTAGCCAGTCGGGAAGTTAGTTAAAAATCGATTGCAAGATTTGTACTGGACAAACACACAAACAAGAAAGCGAGTTAATAAAAACATGGTAAAAAATGAATTCAAATTCTGCTTAAAGATGGCTAAAAGTATTAGAAGAATGCATTGTCATCGTGTTCTCAGTTATTCTAAAAGTTTCAAATGTCTATCCAGTCGGGAAGTTAGTTAAAAATCGATTGCAAGATTTGTACTGGACAAACACACAAACAAGATAGCGAGTTAATAAAAACATGGTAAAAAATGAATTCAAATTCTGCTTAAAGATGGCTAAAAGTATTAGAAGAATGCATTGTCATCGTGTTCTCAGTTATTCTAAAAGTTTCAAATGTCTAGCTAGTCGGGAAGTTAGTTAAAAATCTATTGCAAGATTTGTACTGGACAAACACACAAATATGAAATAATAATTAAAAGATAAAAATAAATTTTATATGCCATGTTTTTAAATTTTCTGTTGAATCATATAAACTTGACAATTCTATGTATTAATAAATACTTTTTTAAAAATTTTGTGATGAATTATCACATAAACTTGAAAGAAAATGAAATTAATTGGAAGTTAACTTGCATTTAACTCCGTTCCCGGTCTGGCCGATAGATGGTTGCACCAGTCTACAAAACAAAATTAACTGAAAATAATAAGAACTTGGTAAAAATCTGCTTAAAGATGGCTAAAAGTATTAAAAGAATGCATTGTCATCGTGTTCTGAGCTATTCTAACAGTTTCAAATGTCTAGATAGTCGGGAAGTTAGTTAAAAATTGATTGCAAGATTTGTACGGGACAAACACACAAACAAACAAGAAAGCAAGTTAATAAAAACATGGTAAAAAAGGGATCGTCACCAAAAATCTCCTTCTAGAAATAATATACAGTGATTTCCGCTTATAAGAATCACGTTTATTATTACTGTTTTTGATTCTTATAAGCGGTTGATTCTTATAACCGAAATTTAGGTTTTTGGACAGGAACACACACACCTGTATATACATATATTAGATAATTTACCATAAAATACTCTTTAATTTACATTAACTATCTTTTATTAAAATTATTTTTTATAGTTTTAAAAATAAAACTTAATTTTTAGACCTATAAGTAGATACACATGATTATAGTAAGAGAAGAAAAAAATACAATATTTGTTACAAGTTACAACATACCTGCTTAACAGTTTTAACATTTCAACTACAGGAAGGGAGCAAGAAAAAGTTTTCTACGGTAGTTTGACGTAATGAAGTTTTCAGAAGGCTGTTTATGCCTCTTTCAATACTTATAGTCTCAGACGAAGATTTACTCGGACGGGTAAAGTTGCCCCCGGGTCAAGCTAATAGGACAGTGTTGTGGTAAAGCGTTTAAGGGGAAACTATTATGTTATGTCTAATAAAGAAAGGGGTGAATTTTACGACTATATTCCATCCCATCTTATCAATCTTTCTTTTAAAAAAAAGAAAGAACTTCGTGCCTTTTGAGGGTTTAAGTAGCTTTTTTGGAAAAATGAAAGGAAAGGGAATAGTGTAAACTGATTCTTAAAACCGGTAGATTGATTCTTTAAAGCGAAAATTTTAACATGGAAATAATTCATTTGTTTTTGTTTTCGCGATATTGATTCTTATAAACGGTTGATTCTTATAACCAGTGATCACTATAAGCGGTGGTTACTGTATATGATACTTCCAAAAAATCCATTACAACTGTGTTATGCTTTAGTAAAGGAGTGAAATGTCAGAAACACTACTTCCCGTGTGCTCCCGGAAACACCAAACAATCATTATTGTATAAATACCGATGACTAATTTCTTTTGAAAACTTTAAAAGCAAATCGATTACTCTGCCCGTATGCAGAATCACGCACACGAATTCCAATCTCACAATTCCCGCGAAATTCTTCCAGCGGAAGAACGCCATTCGTCAAAAGAAGCGGGCCTCACCAAAAGACTTTGAGCTGGCCTTGGCCGCTAAAGTTTTCCATTCGGTGGCTGTCAGCCTCTCCTATTTAATTGCCCATCACGTTTCCGCCTACGCGCGAACAAGAGAACCCGCGAGATTCGACACGAGGGTCACTCTTTTCATTTCACTTCACTTCATATTATATTTTATTTTATTCCGCAAATAAGTAGGGGGGACATTTTCCGATGAAACAAATTATGAAAAAAAAAGTGTTACTATATATTTATATGAAAAAAAAGTACTTAGCGCGCAAACGGATACGTGTGTAAATAGTAACTGGAGAAAATGAGGAATAGGGGAATATTATTATTTTTCTGCGCTAATGAGAATTTATTTCGATTTAATTAGTTGGCCACCGTGTGGCTTGATATCTGTTTTTGACGGCTATCTCTTGGAGGGGTCATAAATCTTTGTCAAAAAAGCAGGAAGCTAGAGTAAAATGCTGCTTTTACTGTTCAGGAGAGACGCAGTCGTAAGAAAAATTTTAAACCAACTGCATTAATTAAATGAAAATTTTGCATGTTTTCAGATGGGAATTCCATGATTTCAACAATTCATGTTGTACTAACCCTTGTGTACTAACCCTATTGCATTTGCTCACCTCAGTGTTAACGTATGGAGAAAATCTGTTTACTATTGACAGCTACATAAATGCTGATAATCCAATGAAAATGGTATTTTCAGATAGCCTGAACATTTCAGCACCTTCCAACAGGATTCTTTTTATAAATTTCGCCCACCAAAGGAATTTTGGAGCGTTTAAAACATACTAGACTAGATCTCCCCCCCCCCGAATAATTTAAATTTTAATATATTATTTGCATTTTAAAAAATGTCCCAAGGTGTAACATTTCTTTCTATATTACGGAGTCGAATTTTAAAAAGAAAAAACTCTTTCAATCCAAGTCGGCAATCCTTGGACACATTTTCTCCATAGGTTAACATTGAGGTGAGCGAATCCAATAGGGTCAGTACACAGCGGCCTTAAGATACGGGCGCCGTTAATCACGTGATCAATTTATTCTTTTTGCCGATATAATATCGGACGCTGTTCAATATGCTTTAGTTGATATTTTTCCAATAGTCGACAGTACCTGCCGAAAGTCGGCCAATCATTCTCAGGCATTTTATTGGCTGTTAAAGCTGCATCTCGAGTTTCTGCCGTGGGACTAAAATTATCCTTTTCGCACGTGGTCATTTCCCTGTAGTTCTTTCAGCGTTATATTATTCTGATCTTTTAAAGTGTTTCCAAGAGGTCAATTATGACCCTAGCGTTTTATACTGATTTTACTAACATTTTATGGGTTTTTGGTGATTTCTATGAAACATCGGAACTATCATATTTATTCTTCACTCACACTTAAAATGGATGACTGCAATTCTGACCCTTTTGATAAATTTGTATGGATAATTGTGTCAGAAATAACTGTGTTAGATGTGCAATAACATAATACACATAGGCACAATAACAGGCCTACAGTTCAAAAAGAGCAGTTGAGCTTCAACTGAGAAAAGAATTAATTGAAAACTTTTAGAGAACAGTTCGACTTGCTTATATACCCTTGACAATACTCTCAATTGTTCTAGAAATGAAAAATTCCAGAACTTGGTAACCACTCTACCTAGACAAAACCCTGTTAGTTCTCAGGATCCCCAGAATGTTGGCAAATTTGTCACCAAGGCGCCAAAATTCCCGAAAATATCGCGTGAAATGGTCACAAATTTAAATCTAGCGCTAAATGGCAGTATCTAAACAGTATTTAACACAAATTGTACATAAATTCAGGAGAAAAAAATGCTTAGAAATATCAGAGGTCTTCGGATTATGTAACATCATTTGATGAAATGTCTAGTTCCGGAGATGTTGACATAACTTCTGCAAAATATTTTACAGAAATAGACGTTGGAAATGTCCCTCCTGCACCACCAAGTTTTCCGTTTCTCGAAATGCCGTCAATACATATGGACATTGGGGATTCTTGCAGAATAATTCTATTTTACGAGATATTTTTTTATACAGGGGGATTCAAAACTCCATGTACAAACTTTTAGGGGAGGTAGAAAACTCAAAAACAAAACAGAATGACATGGGAATGTAAAACCGGAAGCGCAAACCTGACGCTGGAGGGCGCTGTTTACTTAATCGGACCATACCTCTTACCAACCCCACTGGATGGCCGGAAATATCGCATTTTCTGGAGGAGGTTGAAAACTCAAAACAGAATCACATAGGAATGTAAGACCGGAAACGCATACCTGATTAGCCAGAGGATAAACAAAGATGCAGAAATGTTGGCTTTTCATTTCTGCATCTTTGTTTATCCTCTAACTGATCAGGTTTGCGTTTCCGGTCATATATTCCTATGTGACTTTTCATATCTGCATCTTTATTTATCCTCTAGCTGATCAGGTTTGCGTTTCCGGTCATATATTCCTATGTGACTCTCTTTTGTTTTTGAGTTTTCTACCTCCCCTAAAAGTTTGTACATGAAGTTTTGTATCACCCAGTATAATAGCCTGATTAACAACATATTTCAGAGGTGGGGAATGCGCGACCTTAAGGCCGCATGCGGCCTGCGTGATCTTCTTGTGCGGCCTTCATAAAAGCTAGCATTTGTATTAATTAATATTTAATTTTATAGATTACAACAATTTGCAAATCAATGGAATTAAATAAAGAACGGCATGAATGTATGTATGCAGGCTTCGTGTTATGAAGCTTGATCCAAATATTCAATTACTTTCCCACTGCAAATATCCCACTGCAAATATCCACTGCAAATTTCCAACTGCAAATATCCCACTAGCTTAAATTTTCCATCGGATTTTAAAATTATTTTAGGAATTGTTGCTATGTCAGTTATTTATAATTTAATACTATTATTTTTCTATTGTATTTCTTTATAATGTTAAAATTATTTAAAAATACTTCTACTTTATTATTTTTATTTGAAGTGATATTTAAATATGTAGTTGTTTATTAAGATTTAATATATATATATATATATATATATGTGTGTGTGTGTGTGTGTGTGTGTGTGTGTGTGTGTGTGTATGTGTGTGCTTGCTTACATAAATAAAAATACCAACAGTGAAATATAAAAAATTACAGTGGTATCTATGAATCTAATAATTTTATAAAAAAATAATAATTAATGATTAATGTTATAACAAGTTTTTACCCTTATGTGAATACAAAAATATTTTATATTGTAACTTTTTAAGTCAAATAATAAATAAATAAGGACTTTATTTTTTTGTTGTTGTTATTTTTCTATATAATGCACCAAATTGATAAAACTATACCTAACTATAATAATTTTATAAATGTCGCATTTATAGGTACATCAACTTATGCGGCCTCCTTTATTACTACCTAATTTACATGTGGCCTCTAATGGTAAAAAAGATTCCCCACCTCTGACATAGTTTCTGAAACAAATCGCTACGCTGAAACTACAACTCGAAACAGTACAACGCGTAGGATACATCGGAGCAAATTTTGGGAATCCACAACTCGAGAAGAAATGCATTTTTTCCCTCTCACTCATATAAATGATGCAACCTATTAAAAGGTACCTTATAGGCCTGGTCACGCTGAATCCGGAGCGATACGTAGCGCCAGAGTTTAAAAAAATTTATCTCAGAGCCAACATAGTAATGCAACGCAACGCTCTGTATGCAATGTGGGAAGGCTCTAAGTCGGAAACGTAAATTTGATAGGAGAGCGAAAAAAAACCCGTTCAAGGTAAAATTACCGATTTTTAGGTTTGGACGTTAGCTGGTTCTAGTAACATTTGGCAACATGCGTACAAAAGATTAGTCTTCTGCAACATGTAGTTTGCTGTGTAGAGTCGATTCTTTCCAGAGTGTCAGAACCTTTGTTTTTTCAAATGCTGAAGCACTTGTCGCTAGATATTCACCCGAATGGGAATTACCGGGCAGACAACGCCTTGCAGACACCAGACCAGTAGTGATCAACACTGACTGCGGGCGGCCACCCTAGCTCACACCGTAAAACTGCTGGCCATTCACTTACGGGGGGCATCATATAGCAGGGCCGCCCAGAGACTTTACGGGGCCTGGGGCAAACTTCTGATGGGGGCCCCAAGAAAAATAAAAAATGCAAAGAGACGAAAACACACATTCAAATTAAGTTACTCATACTTAAATTTTTATTACATGAATGATTTACATAATTATTATATTTCATTGCAGTGCTCTCTTGTTATATTTTCTGAGGAAATCTAATAAATAATTTTTTTAAAATCTTTTGGGGCCCTTCCGGCAGTTGGGGGCCTGGGGCAAAGTGCTCCAGTTGCCCCCCCCCCCTCTTGGCGGCCCTGTCATATAGGCGGTTAGCACTAACCCTTACAAGCCGGTCCCGTAATTTAGAACCCACTCAAGTGACGAGACAAGAGCACTTGACCCCGAACCTCCAGAGGTAAATTTGAGAACTTGGAGTACATTGCGGCCGCGACAGATTTTACGTGCACCAGCCGCCACTTAATTACACGGCGATGGATTTGCAGCGACGGACATCGGACCAGAGACATTTAGATCACTGGCCCGCTGCCCTTGCCAACTGGGCTATCACGCCCAATTCAGAACATAACAGTGCGACAGTGTGTTTGCATTTTCTGCGCAGCTGTACGAATTTCTAACCGACTAGGCTAATTTTTTTAAGATACTTCCTAAAGTCTGACCTAAAATGCTTTCAAACACTTAAAATTCAGTACTGAAAGTATTGTCTAAATGCTGCATTTTTGTAATAGCTTTGTTCCACAAAACTATGATTTTTTTAAATTCTAATTTTAAAATCAGTATCTCCCTCCTTTTTCAACTGATCGAGGTGATTTTTTTGAAAAAGATACTCCCCAAAGTCTGCTTAACAAGATGCACGCAAAATCAAGAAATCGATTTACCCGATATAAAAGTATCCTTTCTTGGACCGAATCTCATTTGGTGAATATAACTTCCTTATTCATAATCAATGAAAACAAATAGCGAGATTTCAGTAATTTTTGCATAACACGTACCTTTCTGCTGATACAAGTGCAAGCAAAAAGCCAACTTTAAGTGAAATCTACTTTTATGAAAAATTAGTTCGTAACTACTTTACTTTTTAAGAAAAATAAAAACTTTCAAAATGATTTTGGTTTAAAATCTCCCGGCAATTCTAGAAAAGCAATTAAAAAATGGACATCTGTTTTTTAGACCTTAGTTCAACACATACCTTTAACCATAACACATACCAATCTGCTGATGTGACCAACCTGCTGATATGATGCCATAACTTTGAATCTGTAAATCTGTCTTCATTGCAGCAAAACCTGCTCACAAATGCATTATATTTGTAAAAATATGCGATTCGAAATAAATAGAACAAGTAAAAAAATACTTAAAGTAACCCAGTGGTTATCGAGTTAAGGAATTTTTATTGTATTTCGTTATCAGCTCCTCATTAAGTTTTGACAAAAGAGGTTTATTGAATTTCATATTCCACTGCTGCCATCTGTCGGCTGAAAGGGAAATCGTGATTGCATCAAAGTTGCATTGTTGTCATGCACTGTCAAAAAAAAAAAAATGGCACCATATTAGTGATGTGGCTCTTTGTGGTAATCATTCGAGGAAAAATAGGGAAAATCGCCGAATCACGCGTTATGTTTGGAAGTGTTACAAAATATTAAAAACATCTAATGACAGCTATTAAAATTACCTATTTAAAGTTTAAAATCTATTTCAAAAGTTAAATCTAGTTACTGATTCTTTCACAGACTCGAATCCCCGTTATAGATATGAAAAAATCAAGAAAATAGTCATGTGTGACATCGAATATGATTCGTTAATGTGATATGTATTGTTTTTTAACAGAATGTGATTATTCTTTTCAGAGGAGATGACTGGGTGGCCGACTACTTCCAAAAAACAGTCAGAATGTCTACCTACCTCCTAGCCTTTGTTGTAAGTGACTTTAGCAGCGCTGGAACACCAGAGGTAAGTTCGGTTTTTGTTCAATAAACCAGAAGCACTTCGAATTATAGCCATTCACCAGTGTACGTACAGTGCACACTAGAAGAGACCAACAGATATAAAAATAGCATAAACATGTACAAAGTCAAC